>VDFB02280712.1:0-23550 GCA_007258455.2 Sequoia sempervirens
CCTTGTAACAAGTGTCACAAGAGGGGTAGAGGTGTAAGAGGTAGGTTTGAATTTTGTATGCTCATACATGTGTGAGATAGGTAGGAATGAGAGAGGTGGGGACACTTGTCATATAATGACAAGTTTAGATTGTGATCCACATGAATGGATTTAATAGCTAGGATTTAATGGACAAGGATTAAGGAGATATGAAATTAGATATCGAGGAAAAGGTAATGAGGGATTATTTCATAAATCACCAATTAAGTAGGTATTAATTAATTACTGAAGCAAGATTTGGAGGATAAGGTGTACTAAAGGTGGGGATAAAGGTAAAGGATAAATTAAATAAAATAATAATTGTTGTGATGGAGTAAAAATCAAGTGTGGTCAAGTATGATCAAATTCATGTATACACATGTAATAATTATTTTAATTAGCTAGATGGGCAAAGTCAAGTGTGGTCAAGTACAAAAACTTAGGTGTCTACACATGTAAGATGAGATATTATCTAGATTATCATATCAAATCTAGTAGTTTCTATGTCATGATTGTTATGAGATGTATACCTAAAAGAAGAAGAGACACAACAAATATAAAGTCTAAAAACTAAGCATCCATGTACAATTTAGCATAAGTAAATATTAAACACCGAAAGTATATACACCCAGAAGCATAAATTAAAAAATGAAATGTTAAATATGTATTTCTATTTGATTACTATTATTAAGCTATTTTTATTATTCTTACTAAATAGGATATTAATAAAAGAAATATATAGTACCATTTTGGACAAATGACACATGTCATTCTAAGATAATTGTATATATAACTATGACTACCATCATGGTAACTTGGCTATTGTTATGTATTGAGTGAAGGAAACCAAAAATGATCTTCTTACTTGGAAAACAATTATATAAAAGAAATCAATTTATAACATGTTAGTGTTTATAACTCAACCATTATAAAATGATTTAATATTCAACTTTAAGTGTCAAAGTAGGAATGCATGCACACAAGGAATAAATTATAATTTATATCAATTGTAAATATAAAAGTGTAGAATAATTATACACATACAAAAGATTGGCATATATGCCAACTCAAAATATTTTTCACAAAATATGGCATATTCCATCTCAAAATTTATATACCAATCCACATACCAAATAGTTACACTTCATATCTTTGAAGGTCCACTTAACCATGTTCTCTATAAAATCCTCAACCTATGGTGGACCCCTCTGCGTGTATTGTCTTGGTACCATGATGCTTAGTTGATGATGGATGCAAAGTTGGTTGTAATAAATATCAATCAAGGAATTTGATTAATTAGTTTGATGGCAAATAAATAAGTTATACTAGTGTTGGCCTCAATTTTGAACTCAGCCTATTTTAAAATTTTGGTACTTATTTTTCATCATATTCCATCATTTCAAACCTTTATATCAACTTTGAAAATCTAAGATAAATTACTTAGTCCTCCTCAACTCAAGCCCCTAGATGTGGAAGGAGCAATTCAGCCTACAAATCTACGAAAACAATTAATTTTTAATATACATGAGATCTGGTGAAAAATCATCTTATAAGGATTTTTTTATTCTATTTTGCTTAATGTGGCAAGTTTTTGGGTTGAGACACCTTTTAGTTTAGGAGATTTTAAAACTTCATTTTTTTAAAGATAATTTACGAAAACAATTAAATTGGGAGTTTCAAAGGAGTTGGAGAAAAATGATCTATCAAGAGGTTTGTGGCATCATTATATATAATCTAACTAAGGGAAAGGGGCCCATAGTGGGTAGGGGTCCAATGGTGGGTATAGAAGTAGGCCTAAGTGGGCTCCATAGTAGGTAGGCTTAATATCCAATAAACTTACACTTAATATCCAATTGCAAAACACTTTTATCCATAAATTACACAAACTGACAAATCATGTGGATGCCACATCAAAGACACCAATAATATACATGACTGAAGCGACCCACTATGGATCTCACCTTTTGGGCCTTTTAGATACCTTGGACAAAAGCATGCTGAAGTGGCATCATATTTGATGATGTGGTCGTGAAACCAATTTTTATAAGCAAGGGACTTGCCAAATAAGCTGGTGTACAAATTTGGGAGTGATTTGAAATTTTCACATTAGACTTTGAGAAATTCAATTAGAGTGGCCCACTATCCACCCCTATCCCTTATATTTTGAAATAAAATAGCAATCGGAATAGATCTTCATTTGTCGTGCTTTCAAAAACGACCACCATCAAAGGATATTAGAATAATGGTTTTAGTAGCCTCCTGTTTTGAACTCCATCTTCTGTGGAAAGCATAAACACGACGCCTTGATTGTTTGATAGAGTGCCTCGAAGAAATGTGAGACCTTCGACGCCATGATTGCAGATCTACGAGCAAAATGTGGAAGCATGGATAAGACGTTGAGTTGTGTGACATAATGCCTCGAAGAAATGTCACCTCATGGAATGCAATGATGGGTAGATATGCAATGATGGGTAGATATGCACAAAATGGAATTGTTGAATCGGCTTTAGAAACTTCCTAAATGTAAGTCCATTCTCCCTAACATTTTAAGGCATGGAAAAAACTAAAACAAAATTTGTTCTTGCATTAAACATGATGAAATGAACAACGGTGGATAACTGAATATATTCGACGTGAACACATGGACAAACAGAAAATGCATATTTAAGAGGAGAATTTCAAGAGTTGTAAACTACCTGGAAAAAAGCAAAAATGCTCACAACTGTAGGAGGGGCTAAAGGAAGCCTTCATCCAACAATGCATGCAGCTAACATCAAAATAAAAATGCATTCCCAAGGAACCCCCAAATCAAATGCTTCTAACCCAATTTACGAATTTGAACAGAAAGCTTGTGAATCAATGATTTGACTAGACACAGACGTGGTCGGCGAGAAAGCAAAGCATCATAAATGTCATACAGTGGTAAGGCAGGTTGCATGTTGCACTCATTATTTGTCTGATTTCATACTACTACTACTACCAACTCATAAACGATTGGCCAGGCTTGTTATTTCAAGCTCAGTATCCTTACCAATTCGGGAGAGTATGCCAGTTTGGGGAAGGTTTGAACGACAAGAAGCACAACTGTTAAAAGAATAGTGAAACCTGAATTTCTAAAGCGTCAAAAGGCAGCCATGGGGCGAATATGTAGGGCGAATATCTAGCGTGACAAGAAATTATTAACAAATAATTTGTTTCATTTTCTATATATTTTCAATTATATGTCGACCCATTCGAAACGCCATTGCTGGTTTAGTCATGTTTTTTCTTGATAGACCTTGACCTTAACGTACATTGATATTGATAGATTGAATTGATAGAACTTGACCTTCACCTTCACATAATTTCCCGCTCATTTTCCTTCCAAGCTTACGCGGTTTCAGTAACTCTGTTAACATTCAGATAAACCGTCGCTAATCTTTCGTTGTGTTTTAACGTAGCCCTATGCTACGCCTATATATTCTGATCAACCCGATCAATATGAAGACCAACAATATGGAAATGGGAAGTAACGGTCCATTACCATATATGCTCTTCGCTCTTACTCTGCTAATTATATTTCACAACTGTGACGAGTGCACTGCTGATGGGGGAGATACCCTTTCCTTGGGTGCCTCGCTAACAGGAAATCAGACAATAATTTCAAAGAATGGAACGTTCGAATTGGGATTCTTCAGCCCAAATGGAACCAATAACTGGTACATTGGCATCTGGTATGGCAAAGTGGCACAGAAGACTTTTGTTTGGGTGGCTAACAGAGAGAGACCCGCAAAGAATAGGCCCGGCGTTTTGAAGCTGTCTAGAGAAGGTAGTCTGGGAGTGTTTGACGCAGAGGGTGCGTCTCTTTGGTCGGTCAACATGCCGAACAAAGCTTCCCGGGCTGTGATATTAGATTCTGGCAACTTTTTAGTGCTGAGCGATGGCAATGAATCTGACATTGCTTGGCAGAGCTTCGACCATCCCACAGATACCTTGTTGCCTGGGATGCAGAACGGCGGAAAGCGCAAGCTAGTTTGTTGGAATAATTCATTGGATCCAGCTCCGGGGCTTTTTTCGCTTCAGATGGACCCGTCAGGGATCAGACAGTATGTGCTCAGATGGAACAATTCTGTACAGTACTACGAGAGTGGAGCTTGGGACGGGAAACGTTTCAGTCGGATTCCAGAAATGACGTTGAAAGGCTCCTTCATTTACAGCGTTGAAAATACTACCTCTGATTTTTATATCAGTTATGCATTGAACCCTTCTCTCAATGGGCTGCTCACACGTTTTGTCCTACACAAATCAGGAGCATATCTGCTATATGCTTTGTTTGATAAAATTAAATGGGATGTGACTTGGTCTCAGCCCAGAGATCAATGCAGCGTATATAATGTCTGTGGCGCTTACGGAATCTGCAACTCTACCAATGCTCAGTTCTGCAGCTGCGTTCAAGGCTTCGTCCCCAGAGACAATCGCTCCTGGAGTTTGCAAGATTGATCCTCAACTGGCTGTGTTCGAGAGAGCCCGTTAAAATGCGATGCCAAAAATGGCAGCACCGATGGATTCATCTACTCCAGAGCAACGTTGCCTGATAAGCCCGGTTTCTCATACCCTGCAACGACAAAGAAAGATTGCGAGAAAGCGTGCCTCCACAACTGCTCCTGCACTGCTTTTACTTTCAATCCACCTTCAGGACCATGCCAAATCTTGTCTGGAGATTTGCCAAGCATGCACAATTCTCCTTCAAAAAGCAATTCAGATGTCTTTGTTCGATTAGCTGCCTCTGCACTTGCAAAGTTCGATCATCAACTGTCATCCTCCAAGCGCAAAAGAACAGTAAGTATTGTGGGCGCAGTGCTTGGTATTGTTGGTGTTCTCGCAATTGTTTTGTGCATCTATTCATTTTTAATGTGGAGGACGCATCGGCAACGATCGTTGCAAATGCCTGCAGATTCCTCCAACTCCTTCCTTAGAATGTTTAGTTATAGGGAGTTGAAGATTGCAACGAGCAATTTCAGGTATAAGCTGGGGAGTGGAGGATTCGGCACAGTGTTCAAAGGAACTCTAACAGACGGCAGTCTTGTAGCCGTAAAGAAATTGGAGGATTCAAGACAAGACGAGAAGCAATTCCGAGCGGAAATAAATTCTCTTGGAAACATACAACATGTGAATTTGGTCAGGCTTCGAGGACTTTGTGCAGAAGGATCACAAAGGCTGCTGGTTTACAAGTACATGCCCAACGGCTCTCTGAATTCTTTACTCTTCAGTGGCAACTCCCAAACTAAACAGAAGGTACTAGACTGGAAGACCCGATTTGAGATCGCGCTAGGCACTGCAAAAGGGTTACTTTATCTCCACGAAGAATGCAGAGAGCGCATCATCCACAACGATGTTAAGCCCGAAAACATTCTCCTGGACAGCGAATTTTCCCCGAAGCTGGCCGATTTTGGGATGGCAAAGCTTGTGGGTAGAGATTTCAGCCGCGTCCTGACCAGTATAAGAGGAACGAGAGGTTACTTGGCCCGAGAGTGGTTCTCCGGTCTTCCCATCACTCCCAAGGTTGACGTATACAGTTTTGGTATAACGCTCATGGAAATCATTTCGGGCCGAAGAAGTCTGGACATGAGCCTCCCAGATTCAAACAAGCATTACTTTCCCTCGTGGGCCGCAGCTCAAATTTACGAGGGGAATATGATTAATATTGTGGAGGAGGTTGTTGCAGTTGCAGAGGAGGCAGATATAGAAGAGGTGAAAAGAGGTATTGTCATAGGGTTGCTATGCATTGAAAAGGATGAGAATGTGAGGCCAAGCATGGGACAGGTGGTGCGAATGCTGGAAGGGAAGATGGACCCTCCAACTCCGCCGACTCCCAGGGATAGCAATATCTACGGCAATGTTATTACTTGCAATAGTGTAAGTGGGGATGCAGTTTAACGTAAGTAGGGGCTACAAGGTTTTATCTGTCAGAATAATTTCAGTCTCGACATAGGGAGAATCTTTTCAGTCTTCTGTAATTGCTTAATAAGTAAATAGTGTGCTAGTGAGATTTACTTGTTATGGTTTGCTTCATGGTTTGTTTCCGTCGCAGCAAGACATCTTTTCTGTATCTATTTCGCTCTGCCTGCATTCTTGTTCATATTCTTATGTATGATGGCATTTAAGGAAATTGGGATCTTTTGGAAATTTCTATTGTATTTATTAAAAAAGTTTCTTTTTTTTTTTTTTGGAAAATCTATATCGTCTCACTTTTGAGTGGTTAAATATTTATACAGTATTTAAATAATTTATTCATTTTATTTTTTCTACAATTCATCTGTTCAATTTTATTTTTAAAAATTATTAACTGTAAATATTAAATTTGGATTAAACTCGACTTCTTCAAGATTCTAAATAATCAAGACATTTTATGTTTTTATTTGAGACTAAAAGGATTGATATGATCCCTAAGATTAAAGAACGAATCCTAAGCAAGCCACAATGAGAGAAAATATGTTTTGGCTATTAAGATTTGACATAACCACTGAAGGAATACTAAATATCCTAGATTGTTACATATGACCTTGTACATTATAGTCCTTAATAATACGTATCATAACATTGAAGGGTGATTTGATAGTGTTTTGTATGTGATAGCTCCCTATTGCCAATGTTTAAGCCATTTATGAATGTATTGTCTAGTAATAAGATAGATGTAATTAACCTTTGGTTTGATTATGACTTTTGATTATTGGTTTAATTATTTAGTCTTTGAAAAAAATGTAAAACTACTTCAAAGTATATATTTGAACAAAAAATTTGATGTGTCATATGGAATTTTATCATTCAATTATAGATTATTATAGAATGCTTAGTTATGAATGTTTCTAGTATTTGGGAGCATATTCTATGAGTAATTATAGTACCACACTTTTCAAATTCCAAATGCATGCCCAATTCTCCATATAAGGACTTAAATATGCGTTACTATTTGAAATATGAAGTTTAGACTTAGTTACCCATGTGGTCAAGGTACAAGCCTTGGCCAAAAATCATTCTATCTTATTCAAATACAACTTAACTTTTGCATTCTAGATTACTATAGTTTTAGCATTTTCAATGTATAGATTAGATAGTTTTTAAACCACTTATGAAAAAACTAAGTGAGTCCCTACTTGATTCATCCTCAGTGAACTATGTTTATTAGATGTCGCACCACCATGCATAAGATTATGTACTATAAATGTGTGCTTATTCTATTCCCCTACTATACTTTACCCACATACTAATGGGAGCAAAATTTCGTTGAATCAAGGTACAACATTATCATTCCAACAATTTATTCTTCATGCAAATTTGTCATAAATATAAATGTTATTTTCTATACTAAAGAGATATAGATTATTGATTCAATGACAGTTATTAAGGAGTGCAATTGATATTAAATAGTTATAAGATTTCCATCTTAGTTTTACCTAACACCAAATTTCTAAATAGTTATAAGAATTCTAAGTAGTGGTTCTTAATCTTCCACCAAATTTCTTATAAAAATGTCAAGTCAGTTGCAGTTGATGTTGTTTATTTTGTGTAATATTCTTTAATATAAATGTAGGTGTTTTGGAGAATAAAGGTATTATATTTAAGGGATTGAGACCAAGTGATTAAAGAATTTAGCTTTCATCAAGGAGACTTTTGATATAATTTAGATACATTTTTTTTTTGTTTGGTAAACCACTGCTAAGGGGAAGCACCCTACGCTTTTGACTAGAGCTATGAACCAGTGAGGCCACATATGGGAGACCTCATCCCCGATATCTCCATAACCACCACTACCACCACCACCTTAACCACTACTACCGCCACCATATCCACTGTCACCGCCACCATATTCACTATTGCTGCCACCATATCCACTATCGTTGTTTGTTGTTGCCACCATATCCACTATCGATGTTGCCTTTGTTGACCTTGTTTCCCCTTTCTCCCTATGGTAATCCCACTATCCATCGTGGGATTCAAACCTTAGACAACCCAGCTGTTGCCCTTGCAACTTAATCGTTGCACTGCGGGGTCAACCCCAATTTAGATACAATTTTAAATCATCTACCAAATCTATATTTTGATAATATTGTATATTTTATAATTTAAGATATTAAAAAAAATCTTTAATAGAGAGAGTTAAAAAATTATTATTTCATGTTTGAATATATAAAGGTGAGAACCTGTATTATCATACATTGTTGAGTTGTGAATAATAGGTCATAAATTACCTAATTTAATATAATATGTTATGAATAATATGTTTTGAATAAATGAGTTGTGAATAATATATTAGTTATTTACAAATTATTTTATTATAGAGCCAAAAATTATCTACTTTAAATAATTGAGTTATGAATAAACTATTCCCTACAACACAAAATAAAATCATTATAATTTTCATTAAATATTACATTATGTACATTAAACACTAATCCATTGAAATTCAAGTGATATAAAATATCTTAGGGCTCCTAGGATACTCTCTCAATCCAATGTAGCCTAGAAGGATTGGGGGACCTAGGGAAAAAAATAAAGCTTCCTCTAGCATTCACCAACTCACCCTTATGTGTTGACGTTATTGGTTTGGACCCACATTGTGTGAAAGAAAAATATTGCTATTGGAAACTTTGCACTGCTCTCAAGTGAAGTATTTTCAAGAATGCATACATTGTCAACATGGTCAAATGGTCTAGGGTTGACAAAAGTTGAGATAGGAAATTGCAGATAAACCTGACATCCACCTAGCTAGGCACAAATAAAACATTCCTAGCTACCATAAATTTTGACAATTATTGTGTCAAAGTTTGTCAACCTTTTTCTCTTATGGATCGTAAGAGACTCGCTTAGTCTAAGTAGCCTAGAAGGATTGGGAGACCTAGGGACTTAAATAAGGCCTCCACTAGAATTCATCTACCCATCCTAATGTGTTAGCACTATTTGTTTGGTTCCACATGGTGTTAAAGAAAAAATATGGCTCTTTTTATTTTATACTAATTATGCTAAGTCATTTTGAAATAATGCATTCATTGTCAACATGGTCAGATGATCTAGAGTTGACAAAAATTGAGATACGTTATTATAGATGGGCTCAAAATCCACTTGTAGGCATAAAAATAATTTCTAGTGTTAAGAAATCTCTTGTTAGTGCCCATATTGTTATGTGTTATTTACGAGTTGTTTTAATAACTCACTAATTTGAAAATTGGGTAGAGTTATGTGTGAGGAATTTAAGGAAGGCTCCTTGTGTATAGTAGACACTTTAATTTATAAATGTATTGTCTTGAATTGTTTGGAATGGTGAATATTCAGGTAATACTTTTATTTATGTGTAGCTCTAAAAACCAATATTGTACTAAAGCACTTATATCTTGCTTGAGATTTGGGTGTTGCTCTATTCATGTGGCTAGCCATCACACTCACCAAGTTCTCAATAATAATTCAAGATCAATATGTTTCATATATATGTAAGTTGGAACCCAGAGTGGTGTGGTTCAATATTACTTAACCCTAGTGAATATTAAAGAAAAGATTCATAGCTTATAATATATTTAGGTATCTACCTACTTTACAAGGTAGTTAAGCATGAATGCTAGGAAAAATAACAATAATATTGGCATGGCATAGATCATGGCATATTCCATCATTAATATTCCCCTTGTAGGGAAACCATTGGTTTTACAAATACTTTAGTAGTCACCATTCTATAATTGCTTATATTTATAGAAGGCTTGCCAATAAATATTTTGATGACATGGCTAAAATAGTCAAAGACACAATAAATCTAAAGTGTTTGTGAATTTTTATCCATTGGTGAGCAAACTAATTTTTGACTTGTTTGATAGAATTTTTGGCATCTCTACCTCAGTATAGCAAAGACAGGGTGGAATTCTTGTAATCCACCTTAAGTTCATTTCCCACACAGACCTCACCCACATAAAATCCTTTTGGCTCTCCTCCCATTGCACATACTTCACCCAAACATTCCTGTTCCATCAAACCCTGTGAATTAAGCCCACAATTTTTTTTTCTCTTAGGAAGGTGGTAACCATGGATAAATTAAGTTTGATCAAGAAATTCAAAGGTAGAAAATTTCATACGTGGAAAATATAGATATAGTTAAACCTAATAGAAATTTATATCTTTGGTATGTTGTCAAACCTGGCTCAATATCTCCAACTAATGAAAAATGAACTTGCTAAGTGGACTATCAAAAAAAAAAGTATTGGGGACTATTTCCCTCAACTTGTCAAAATTGTATTTACATATGTGGAATTAATGAAGTCTACAAAAGAGATTTGGGAGTCATTAAATAATATTTTTAGATCTAAAGCAGAAAGTACCAAGATGGTATTAATGTAGAGATCGTATGGATTGAATATGGATAAAATTGCAAAAATGATAGATCATATAAGTAAGTTTCACTCCCTATTAAATTAGTTAGTTTGCATTAATGAGAAAGTAACAGATGATGATGCCAAAGCAATAATTTTGAATATTTTTTTCTAAGAATATGTCTAGTATGGTATTTACATTAAGAAAAGTAAACATTAATCTTGAAGGATTAATCTCTACTCTACTTGATCAAAATGAACTCTTAAAATCCAAATAATTCTTATATGTTTGTATAATAAATCAAGTTCACTTTCAAGAAAGGGAAAGTACAAATCCAAGAATGTTCCTTCAAAAGGAAAATAAAATTCTTCTATTGTAATGAAATAGGACATGTAATTTTAAATTGTAAGAAGAGGGAACAAGATATACTAGATGATATTAAACTAGATCAACAAGCTTCCTTCGCTAAATAAACATATTGGAAAGATCATACCAATGATGAAGACTTTTTATTTTAAATTAATTCAAGCTTGGAGGTAGGAGGCAATAGAGGAAGGAGAACACTCAGCGTCCTATTTTCTATATTTTTTAATAACGAGAAATCTTATATTGTTGGGGATAATATAACACCAGTATTCCATTTCTATTGAAAATGATAATTTCCTATTCTATTAGAGATTGAGTGTGAATGATCAACAATAATTTTTATTTCTATTTTTGTGTATGTTATTTCCTTATGTAACCTCATGGTGTAAAATATTGTATTAAAAAATCACTAGTGTAATGTAATTCATTGATCTTGAAATAGTTAGTGGTAATCCAAAAAATCATATGATGTGAACAGATGAGTGTGTTCCTATTTGTGCCCAAGTTTATGGTAAACTTGTTTAAAAACCAAAAAAGGTTGATGAGAAGTACCTTTTATTTGAATCAATATCATGAGCCACAAAATTTGGCCTATTGTAGTTGAAAGTGTGAAAAATTTTACCATGTTCAAACTAAGGGGAGAGTGTTAAGAAATCTATTGTTAGTGCTCATATTGTTATGTGTTGGTTACGATTTGTTTTAAAAGCTCACTAATTTTTTAATTAGTTAGATCCATATGTGAGGAATTAAGGAAGAATCCTTGTGTATAGGAGATTATTTCCTTTATAAATGTATTGTTCTAAATGTTTTGTCTTTGTGAATATTCAATTAATATTGTTATTTACATGTGTAGCTCTAAAAACCCTGGCACATATTTTGAGAATTATTGTGTCAAATTTTGACAATATTCTCCTCTTAGGTCTCTTAAGAGACTCTCTCAATCCAATGTAGCCTAGCTCAAGTTTGTAATATGTATCTTACATTCTTTAACATGTTGAATATAAGAAATTGGACAAGGATAAAAAAGAATTCAAATGCATGTAAATGGAACCTTTTACCTGTAAAGAAGCTAAGGTAGCAAAACAACTTCCTAAACTAATCTTGAGAGGAGAATAATGCAAAAAATTTATAGATATTTAACAGTTATAGAAACTTAAACAAAATTAAACACAAATATCATGAATACCACAACACAATGATTTACATGGGAAAAACCCTTTCAGGAGAAAAACCCCACACTCCAAACGTCATCCAACATATTATTTGGAAATTACATTTAGATTATGTAATATACTTGCAAAGAAAGCTTCTCAAAGGAGTATCACCAACCATAGATTCAGAGGTAACACAGCTGCTATCAGACTCTCAAAATGCATCACAACACACAACCATAATACAATGCCCTCATAAAATAGGGTTTCCTTCTAGGCCCAAACGAGCCAACAAAAATATCGACTGTCAGATATGAGACATAATGGTGAATGGTCTAGATTTACAATAATAAAGTGTTGAAATAAAGGAAATAGGGGGGTGCTCCACCTTTTAGGAGATGGAACACATAAGGGAACTATTTCACTCTAGTTCATCAAAGAAAACCAAGATCCCCCAACTAGTTGACTTGATTGAGGAATGGGCTAAGGTTAGGATGGTTTCCTTGGGTGTGATTAAACGAAAGAGGGGGTTCACCACTAAGCAAAGGCTTAGAAAGAAGGAAATGCAAATGATATGCAAATCTAGATATGTAACTTAGAAAAGGAAACTCAAAATCAGAATAATGAACTGAGAATGAACATAGGTGCACCTAGAAAACTGGAGATGCTTAGAACAAGGTCTACAATCCTGAAATTATGACTTTTGATGCACACTAGGACTCATATGCTAGGCTGGGTGATTTAGTCCCTGTTTAGGGTTTCGGGTTGAATCTAGAATTTGTAACTGCTAAACCAGGATCTATAGGAAGAGGCTGAAAAATGATATACTGGGACTCATACGCCCAAGGTGGTGATTTAGTCTCAGTATCAAGGTTTGTTTGAAACTCTAGTATCCGCTAGTGATCCATTGTAGCTTCTCTCATGTATGATCTCCAAGTTTGAAAGCCTAAATTTTGGCATGTAGGTGAATTTTTGTGAAGATGACAACCTTGACAACTTTCTCCAATCTTGCGACTTAGTCTTCAAAGGTTCTTCAAGCTCAAAACACCTAGATCTACAATCACACATGTAGAGGAGAGAGAAAACGTTGATTTGTTAGTGGATAAGGGTTTGCCTTGGTCAAACCCCATTTTGGTAATCAAACCTTGAAATGAAATGAAATAGAATGGAGGAATGAGGAAGGAACAAATATGTAATGTTGCAATTCACCAAACCCTTGATATGAAGGCTACAAACTTGTATGAAATGGCTAGCATGAATGTAGATCAAGTGACTTTTGATTGAATGATATGGATCTTGACTTGAATGCTTGCTTGAATCATGCAAATCTACATCACAAATTTTAGCTCAAAAATATGCATGTTGCATGGTGACTTTGACATGATGCTTGAATCTTGAATGTAGCTCCAAAATGCTTGATAATTAGCTCTTGAATACTCTTGAATGCTCTCTTGATCATAAATTTTCCATAGTGCTTAAATACTTGAATTGCTAGGTCACACTTGCTCTTGAAATTTTCTAGGAGAAAATATGTGAAATAACCTTGTATTTATACTTGTTTATGCCAAATTTCCTAAAATTACAACACTACAAGCTGACATCAGATCTAGGAGAATAAAATCCTGCAAAGAATTGAATTCAAAATAGGTCCAAGCTAAAGCAAGACTCATACGCTAGTTGGGGCATATGAGTCCTAATAGCCTAGGCTTGGGACACAAATTTCAAGAAATATTAAGTTCTATGCTAAATTCATGATCGAGCCCCAAGACTTAGGTGGGACCCATGTTCCCAAGGTGGTGTATGAATCCCAAATCACTAAATCTGGGACACACAACCCAAAAACATGAAATTACAATTGGTCATTAGTTAAGTGTCAAGATTATCCTCGGAAAGATGCATTAAATAAGGCTTTTGGATGAAAAATAGGACCAAATAAGGCATAAAGAAACCCAATTTTAGTAGGGAGGGCCCAAACAAGTGTGAAAATGTAAAGGGGTACTTTTTTCTACACTACATTTAGCCCCCACTTTAGTGAGAGGAGGAACTTGCTTCAAACTCACACTAAAGTAGCCAAACTCGCATCAAGAGGGGTCCAAGTATACCAATGCCAGAGATAGGATGACATAATCAAGAGGGATCTTGTGCAAGCCCCTAGGATCAAGATCCTATGGAAAACCAACATAGGCACAAAATAAAATGCATGAGAATGTTATAAGAAGCAACAACAAAGTGAGCATACATTTCCAAAGAAAAAAAAAAAGAAAGAAAAAAAAGAAAAAGAAAGGGTGGATCAAGCCTTGACCGCTTTGTCCAACGATACATGGGTTAGATCTAAGTTGCTTGTCCAAAAAAATTTACAAGTGGAACACAATGTTCACTATGCAAACCAAACACATGCTCACAAGGGCTAGTGGAACCTTAGGCCATCCACTAGGTGAGCCCCTAGCAAGACACATACACACAAGGTCGGTATGCGCTCACACAAACAAGCAAGTGGTTATGGGAAAGTCACACCTAAGTTTGACTCCCACACACTAACCATACCAAAGCTATACCTCATGATAAATTTGATAAGGCACCACACGACACGAATAGAAGGATTCACAAGGCAAACAAAACTTCGTATGCTAACACTCATGAACAAACAAGATGGCACCACGGGAAAGTAAAGTGTGTTATGCAAGGTGGCCATATAATAGATATTGTAAATGCAAAAGTAGTGTAAGGTACGTTCAAAGAAGTTTTTCTTAGTACATGTAAGGTCTTAACTTAGGGAACATTGTGTCTAATGTCTCCAAGAGAGGACCAATTAAAGAATAGAAGATTCACAACTTAGGGAATGCAATGTGTTTCATCAAGCCACTAATAGGAATATAATATGCTAAGAGAGATCACCCTCTTGAAGGACATCACACCCAATGTCACCACAAAGAGAAAGACGCATCACATGAAGTAAGAAGACTACATAATGAAACATGAGTTGAAAAAGAATAATGCTAATGTATGCCCCCACTTTAAAGAAATTGCTAAACATCATGTTGTGAGAAATTACTTTAAAGTAGCAAATGATAAATGCTAATAATAAAGAGGACATGAGAGCTTATTTGAAAATTCCTATGCCAAGTCATATGTTTCCAAATAAAGCTACATCATGAAAAGGGGTTGCCCCAAAATGAAATCCCAAAATCACATAAGTGATCCATGGATTCGAGGTCAGTATGTCTTTGCTACAATATTTTATAGAGCTCAGAACTATCATCATTCCCCAAATACTCATGGAACGGGAAGAATGACACAAAGAGAGCGAAAATTAAAAAAAAAAATTGGGTCAACATGGAAGAGACCTAAATGTCTTGACACCTCGTATCATCACCAAAAGGAAAACACAAGACAAAGAAAAGTAAATGTTTATGACATAAAGAAGAATGTAGATACAAATAGAGGAATGTCACAAAGAGAGAGATAGAACGGTATAGGGAGATCACATTACGCACATGCAATCACACATATAACATGATAAATAAATAAATAGAGGACTATTAAGGCGCATGCGAGTCAACCTATAGCAGGTTGTCCGCATCCAATCTTGTTCATCGTATATGGAAGGTGGACAACTAGCCAAAGGGACAACAATGAGTGTAGTACTAGGGTCATCACCAAGTTCAACACTCTTCTTAGGTGAATTGTCATTTAAGCTCATAGAAGAGGAAAACAATGAATTCAATTCATTATGCACTTCATCAATTTTAGCAATCTCATCATCACCATCTAGGTTAATCATAGGGGGAGGTCGAATGATAATATCCAAAGAAGGTGCTAGTCTTGGTTGCAGTTGCGATATATGATCTTTTTTTTGCAATGAAGAGGGAGAATCATCATGTATTGCTTCACTTAAGTTTGGATATTGATTTCATTTGTTGTTCTCTCCATTTAACCTTCAAGCAATAGCACAACGTCTATGCCTACACTCTCTAGCATTTTTGTTTCTCTTCAAGTATGATTTTCAAGTTGTGTTTGTGTAGGAACGGGTTTATCAACCATAGGTTTCTTTTCTTCCCTAAGGGGGGGAATGAAAGGAACCATAGGAGTTTGTTCAACCACTTTCTCTTTAGCTTTATAAATCTATTTTATTTTACGAGGCGTAACAAAATTGGGTTGTCTCTTAATCTTTTGTAGGAAATAGGCATAGGATCTATCTTAGGTTGGTCTTGGTTATTTGGAAGGTCTTTTGGTTCAATCATAGTTTCTTTTGGTTGAATACCGCGTTATGAAACATAAGATATAATCAAAAAATTCAAAATGATAATGCTAATATATGCCCCCACTTTAAGGAAATTGCTAAACACCATGTTGCGAACAATTACTTTAAAGTAGCAAATGATGAATGCTAAACAATAAAGAAGACATGAGAGCTTATTTGGAAAGCCCTATGCCAAACATATGTTTCCAAAATGAAGCTACATCATGAAAAAGGGTTGCCCCAAAATAAAATCCCAAAATAACACACAAGGGATCCATGGATTCAGGGTCAGCATATGTCTTTGCTACAATGATATATTATAGAGCTCAGAAACGTCATCATTACCCAAATAACTCATGGAACTAGAAGAATGACACATAAAGAGTGAAAAAAGATAAAAGCTTTTGGGTCAACATGGAAGAGACTTGAATGTCTCAATTCCTTGGGTCATCCCCTAAAGAAAAACACAAGAAAAAAGAAAAGATAAATGTTTACGACATATAGAAGAATGTAGATACAAATAGAGGAATGAACATAAAGACATGCCAAATAGAAAAGTACAGGGGATCACATTATGCACATGAAATCACACAAATAACATGAAATAAAATAAAGAGAAGACTAGTAAGGCACATGCAATTCAGCCTATCGCATGTCATTTGCATCCCAATCTTGTTCATCGTATACAAAAGGCGAACAACTAGCCAAAGGGACAACATTAAGTGCCAAACTAGGACAAGGTTGTCTAACCCCTTCCCCCCACTAAGTGAAGGACAAGGATGAGCTAAGATAGGTGATGAGAATGAGCTCCTTTCAATATAGAAAATGGTTTGCAATGAATGTAAAACATGTAATAGTGAGTATGCTTTGATCCTACAACTACCACATGACAAGGAGCAAATTTCATGTAATTTTTATCCAATTATGTTGTCATAAGAAATGTTAGGAGGAGAAAAATCACTCAATATCATCTTTAATGCACATCAATCATCAGTAAGATGCCCAAGAGTTCTATGATATGCAAAATAATTCATTTTCTTACTCTTTTTTCTTCTAGTGGGAGGTGGCAGTTTAATCCATCCTAGATGAAGAAGTTGTTCCATTTGTCATTCAATTTATGTTTTAGTATGTAGGAATGGCAATTCTTTAACTTTATAAGGTTTGTATTTCTTAATTTTTTGAGGGGCTTGTAGAGGTGGACTTGAAGGAGAAGGACCTAAAATGATCCTATCATCCTTGTGAGGGATTTTTTCATTATGAAGGAGGACACTTGTTTCCTTAGAAAATGGGGAGGGAGAAGGATCTTGATATCCTAGTCCTTTAGTATCATAAATTGGGATTTGTTCTAACAACTTATGAATCTCATGCTCATTTGTTGTGTCACATTCTTGCTAATCTAAGATCTTAAAGCCTTTTTCATAAGTCTCTTCTAGGTTGATGGGTGTGTTGGTGACTTTATGAGTGTAAGATGGATGAGTATCCACTTGGTTAGAGAGATTAGTTTCACTCATGGTTGGAGGTTTAGACTTTGTTTGTGATTCAATCTCAAGATATAAAATACCAAACATCTCTAATGGTGGAATAGTAGGAGGTGTTGGTTGTTGCATGGAGGGGTAAAATGATGCATTGTTCTCAAGGTTGTCAAGGCAATTACATATGAAATTATGCATGCTTTCATCATCTTCACCTAATATGTCAACTTCACGAGGACATTCATTAGGGGTTGGTTGAGCATGATTAGGTTCTATTGCATTAGGATCATTACCAAACACACAACTTGAGACATCAACCAAAGATGTTAAGGACTTCCATATATTACCAATACGCATGTCCATTATGAATTGAAATACCAAGATATTACAAATTTTTAGATTTTCAAAGCAAGATAATATTTTGATTACGCTATGTAAAAACCTGAAAATGATGTCTTTTAGATGCAATTTTGAATTCAAACAATACATTGAATTTGACAAATTAGGCTTAATATGAACAATTTCAAATAACAAAAATTCTGGAAACTGAAACAACAGACTAAATGCAAGAACACAAAAGGAAAAAATAATGTTTTTAATGCTCAAAAATTTAGAAAAATCCTTCATCAGGGACTCATTTTCCCATGGGAAAATGGGTCTCACTTTAGGGCTTTTAAAAATTAATTTGCAGATTTTTGAAGTGATTTTTAAGGTTTTTAGATTCTAGTTTCAGATAACTGGTTACAATTCCATATTTTTAGAAAATCATATCTAAATGCAAGTGCAAAATGATGTTAAATCACAAGAAAAAAGACCTAATTTGAGATGTAATTTTTGATTCAATTTTCTAATATAAATGACTGATCATGCAATTTTATGTAAACACTATGCAAAAACACTGAGATTTTTGAATTTTCTAGATTTTAAAGAATGCAAAAATGTAAACCTAAAACCCTAAATGAGATGCAAATCAATGCAAGTGAACAACCCTAAATGAGATGCAAAACAATGCAATGCAATGCAAATGAATGCAAAACCTAGATCTAGGGTTGGAAATGGACTCCAAAATCAATAAGTTATGATGCTCAAAAGTTAGGTTCACCAAAATGAAACAAAGAAAAATAAGGTTTTTGAAATAGATATGGAATGATAACAAGGGGGTTATGATGGACCTATATTCCTTTATTTCATTAGGAAATGAGATCCCCACAAAGAATTGAGTAACAACCCTTAGGTGAATCAAGTCAATGTGAGAATCTTCATATTTCCTTACGCTTAAAGGATGGGGGTCAAGGTCAAACAACACTTTTGGGAGAAAAACTAAAAATAATAAATCAACCAAATTAATGCCAATTCAAACTTGAAACAGCAATATTAAACTCAATATTAGCAAAAACAGAAAATAGATTACAGATCTGAGAAGGGAAGAAAGGTGTTTACAAGTCACCAAAAGTCAATTTTTGAAGGTTGATTGGGACTCATTCGCCCATGGATAAATAGGTCTTTTTTCAAGGCTTCTCTACAACTTTTTTAAGTTTCTTACATGTCCTTTGCCTTGAGCCAAGTGGCATTAACTTCATTTTCTTCTCCCTCCAGCTTGTCATTTCATCAATTTTGAAATTCCACCTAATTGCATTTAATTGCACAATGACCAAAATGTGCTCCACCTTTGTCCACTCACATGTTGACAAGTGGCTTCATGCTATTGGTTGGTATTTTATCCCACATTCATCCATTTTTCCTCATCCTCTGGACATCTGTCTCATCTATAAATAAGAGGCTCTCATTTGTATTTTGGATCCACAACTTTATACAAAGTCATTATCTTGAGTTTTTGAATTTTTCCATCCATTGTTCATCCATTTTCTTATTTTTCATCAAGTTTCATAGCCTGGTTATGGTCAAATCTCATCAAGGAGCATCTATCTTCATCAATCATCATTCAAGCTTGCAAGGAATTGGGAAAGGGCCATTTTCCACATCAAAATGGCACCAATTCCCCCATGGGATTGAGAGTTTGTTTATTTTGAGCAAGATTAACTAGTTTTTGTTTATGTTCATTTATTTTTTGTTCTTGATATCTCAAATGAATTCCATGGGGAATGATGATTTAACTTGCATATTGGACTAATTGTGTGTTTCTTCTTTGTGTTTGTGCAGGTCTAGGATCACCATTCACATTTGGGTGCTAGAAGGAGGGCATATTGGAGGAAATTAACATGTTTTTCTTCAAAATTCCATGGTTTTTTGAAACTTTTTGTGTCTATAGGAAAGTACACCACTGATAGAGAAATTGTGCCGCTATCAATCTAGCGGTACTATTTAGCATCGTTATCAAACTCCAAACTGTGACGCTGGCTTCTTCCCACACAAAAATTTGAATTCCAAACAATGACACTTGATTCATCCCTCTATCAACCGGTCATTCAAATCCCAAACTCTGTCGCTGGTCAAAATAGTGTCGCAATTGCACTCGCTAGTTTCTCCATGGTCTGTCGCTATCAGTCCTAGCACCACGGTCTGTCGCTATCAGTCCTAGCAGTGCTATACAGCATCGCTGAATCCTCCAAATTGCGCCGCCATCATAGACTTTGTCGCTAGAGTTGGGTAAAAGGCACTTTTTAAATTAATTTCAACATGTGCTTTTTCATTTTGGTTGTTTTTTACTACTAACTAATTTTTTGGCTTTTGTTTATGTATTTTTAACTAGTTTTGTAGGTTGGCTTGATCAAAAGTGAAAGGAGGAAACAAAGACGAAGGATTCTCTGTGGCATCATCATTTCATTGTATCAAGTATTTTTAAATACTTTGGGGAGAAATTATAATCCCTTTTCTAAGGACTTTATCATCTTCATGCTTTTTAGGACTCACTAATTTTTGTTTGGGCTTAAAAAGAACAAAACAAAGGGATTAAAAAGAACTTTATGTAACTTACTAGATTTTGTTTTAGACTTAACAATTGAACAAAAAAATCTCACATTTCCTTTTGGTGCTTAAAAAGAATCCAATTCTTGCTTTGAAGGATTAAAATGAACATGTGCCTTTATGTTTTGTAATCTCTTATCCAAAGTATTATCATCTAAAAGATGTATGTTCTTCTGTCACACCTCACAACGATCTTGAGAATCAAAAGGATTTTTGTGATATTTAGTTGTATAAGTGATTGCCTCCACACTTCAATTTGGATTTTTAAAATTGAACAAAATCTTGCTAGGGTGAGTGGAGTATATTGCGTGTGTTCTCTCTTTGTTCACACAAACAAAGATTGATCAAACTACGGATGTGCTTGCTCACTTTTTTTTATCCTTAGAGGGTCTACCTAGTGGGAAAAAGCAATCACCCCAAGGAACAACCCAACTGGGAACACATTAAAGCCAAGCGACTTCCACCCGGTATATAAGTGTGGGTACTTGAGAAAAGTTCAAGTATCACAAGGATTGTTCTGACAAGAAGGGAAACAATGGTCTCTTGCCATATGGATGATCCCCCATGAATGGAATGTCTATACTAGAACCTTTTGTTTAGAAGCCCAAATCCTTATCTATTTGTTGGTGCAAGAACGGTCATTTTGAAGCCACCCCACATTTTTGTGGTTCTTAGTAGAGATGAGAAGTATGTCATGGGAGTTTCATGGGTACTAAAGCTTGGCTAATGTGTAGAAGTGAGTGTCATGGAGGGGAGCCAGTGTGGTCAAGCTTTTAATCATCCACCAAGAATAAGCGTAGCTAGATTTATCCAAGTGGGAATTCAACAAATATTTTCTCTTGTATCCTAGAGTTGTGCAAACTTTGAGTCAGTTAAACACATTGCTTAGATCCAAAATCTTGAAAACAAACATTTAGCAAGGTCATCAAATTTAAAACCCTTTAGAAGAGAAAATACCTTTGAAAAATCCAAGTGTTATTGCTTTCCCTAGGGATTCCATCCTTAAAGGCTTCTAAGTATTTGGATTTATATCTCAATTTTCCTCAATAAAGTCAACATTAGGGAACTATTGCCTTAATTCTCTTGATTTCCACATAATGGACCTTGTGGGATGAAAAGAAATTGAGACATAGACATTCAATTTGAAACTTAAGCAAGACATTGAATGTGGTAAAATAAATTCATTAATCAAGATGAAATCAATTGAACCCCACACATGTGCTTGTTTATCTTTTGTCTTATGGTCTTTTGAGCAAACATTGATCTTTGGTCAGTACTCTTAGGGAAAAGCATGTTCTTCAAAACCTTGTTCTTGTAAACAAGTCCCTCTTAGGTTCATTTAGGATCAAAACAACCAATCATTTCATCCATCTCAAACATCAATCAAATCCCATCTCACAAACAACTCTTAGAAATCTTTGAAAAATCCTTCATACTAGACTTTTGGAAAATCCTTTAAATCAAAATCATCTTGTTTGACTAAGTGTGTGTAGATGCATCCTTCTTCATACTCTTAGTTAAATTATCACCTTGTGGACAAGTTTATTCCAAGATAACATCCAACATCTTGGGGTTTATAAGTCCATCATCCAAATCAAATCAAATCAAATCCAAAAAAAATCCTAAAGTCTAAATTTGATCCAAAGGTTCCTAAAAGTTCAACACCCATATCATTCACACCTTTCATCCTTCATCTCATCATTGGTCCTAAACCCCTTTAGAGGTCAACAAGGTCAAAACACAAGAAAACATGAATATAAAATTGATTCATACATCATGAGTGGTCTAAATCAAACCAAACTATCAAAGCCTTACAATTCCAATTGATTATCAAAACCTCACATTTATACAACTGACGCGGGATCATTATCTCCTACAAACCTCCTCAATGGTACAACAAATGTGATTATGCCCAATCTAAATTTTGGAATACCTTTCCCTATAGTAGATTTAAATAAAATTCCAAACCTATAAATCTATCAACCAAACAATCAATGCACAAGTCTTCAACAAAACAACATTATCCCACCAAATTCATACATGCCAATGTGAATATACCAAGTACAAACATGAACATTTCAAATCCACACTTGGAAAACTTTGGGATAGATATGTTTGTGAATCATACAAATGTTGTTCAAATTCCAAACAATATGTTATGGACTCATGGTCAGATCCAAGTCATATAACACCATGCAAAAATCAAAGTTACCTGATAAATCAAGGAAATGATTCCCAACCACAACAATGTTCAATTTCAACCTATAATGCCACAATCTAAACATCATCCTAAATCAAAACATTTTCAAAATCAATTTGTCCATGATCCCATACAAACGCCACAAGTAGCTGATTATTTTGAATCTGCTTGAACAAAAACCAAATCAACTATATCAAGGGTATCAAGATCAAATTTTGTGAAATTAAATTTCTATACTTACCAAAATATTTGATTCATTGCACCAAGAGACATCTCCACCCCAAAATAAATACACTCTTGCATTGGTTAAACCATGTTATCAAAGCATTGAGTTTTGTCCACAACCACATCAAGAACAATATCTCCAATGTCAAGAAGTTGTATATCAAGATCAACAACATCAACAACAAACCCAACCTCCACATCTCAAAGATCAATCACCACATCTCCAAAATCAATCACCAATAAGGTCAATTTAAGCACAAATTCAATAAGCAGTAACAAATGAAAATACACACCACTTTGGGGAACCAATTGAATTGGTCATGCAATGCTTGAGGCCAAGAAAATCTTCAATAAAATCCGCTTATGAAAATTATCAAGAGTCTCAAGTTAAAACCAATTGTATAATGAGGCTAACCTTTGTACTTTCACAAAATAAAGGGACACACAACATCAAATTGTATTCACTCAAAAATATCATCCAAGACCCTTTATCGATCAAAAAATAATAACTAAATTAGGAACAATGATCAAGATTCAACCACTAGCGATAGCATTGAAAATATCTCCACCACAATTATTGAAAATGATGATCAAGATTTATCCATCAATGGGCACCTTGAA
>VDFB02280712.1:23650-120621 GCA_007258455.2 Sequoia sempervirens
AATGGAAACTCTCCTATCTATACAAGATGTCACAAATGATGATCACATCCACATAGCACATACTCATCCATCTACCCATGAGATGCTTTCTTTGGATGGACATGTAGATGATCTTCATTCAGAATAGGATTCCTTTACTCCTGACATTATTACCAAAAAGAGTAGGTTATTGATTCCTACAGTCAAAATGAGTTGTCAACATCAAGATCAGATATATTCCAAATTCAAACTAAGGACATCATGTATAAAGATATCCAACATTATCCACTCAAGGAAACAGGTCAGACAGAACAGGATATTCTAGAGTCAGCAGAGCAACAAATTGAAATAATGTCATTTGTAGTGGTCATTTATCAAAGAATGATTACTGAACAAGACATCTCAAAATAGGCAGAATCAAGGAACAAAGGTGCTACTACCACCATACTGGGGGAAACTATGTATCAAGCAAGCATCAACATAGGGAGCAAGAAGAATCCTTATGATGAAGCCAATGCCAATAGTACAACCAGCCACATCATGAATCTTCATCCACCCATCCCCCTGTCCACAAATTGATACCAACATCAAACAAAAGATTTGAATCAAATCACAAAGAACGTTATCAAAGAAAAAGAAGTTGGGAAGCATTATGGATAAATCAAATACACATGGATACCAAAAAATACAAAGAAAGACTATCCCTATCAAACTCCATCAGTCAAAGAAACTATGGGGCAAAATAAAAATGGGAAAATTATCCATCAAAGATGTCCACAAAGGAAAAATTAGGCTTCCCAAGCGATGTACAAAGTATATCAAGCACTTGGTCCTAATTCCATACACACTTCCATATCCACCCATTATTGCTCATCTTCCCAAGTTTGGAGAGTCAAAGGTTCCAAGCTATCAACCCATCCATCTTTTATTCCTAAACACACTCCATCCACACCTCCATGCATGATATCCAATTCTCACATTGACCATGTGTTGGAAACAACCCTTCATCATAAGGATTCAGAAGGCACTCTATCACGATATGTGCACAAAGACAAAGTTAACTCTGGTATCATCAAAGCATATCGAAAATCTGAAAAGTTGTATTCAAGTGCACATATCTTGGCAAAGCAACTTCTCCAAGCAGGATATCAACGACACATTATGACAGAAGCATCTGCATCAACACCACCAGGTGATTCAACATGAGCTTAAAATATTTCAGAAAAATACAAAAAAAATCAAAAAGATCAAAAATCCAAAAAAAAATCAGAAAAAGGATTGAAAATAGTAAAGAAAAAAATCCTCCTCTAGTGAAAACCACTATGGTGGTGCTTTGGACAGGTACCATGATGAAAACTTGGCAAATAGGCATCATGTGTAGAATCGTGCATCTACATGTGCTAGTTCAGGTGGAAGCATCTCATCCCATCGATAATAAATCCAGCATTCCATCCATCTTATCCATAATAACTCCATTCATCCATGATCCATTCATGCAATCCATTTTCATCCATCTACATCCATAGTCCAAGTTATCTTGATCTTGAAAAAGTTTGGTGTACACTTTACACTTGCTTACAGTAAACATCTTGACATGGGTCATTTTCATTGATCCTATCCTATCCAATGTTATCAGATCCATGAAGCATTATCCAAATGAGCATTCTTTATCTGAACACCTTATCTTATTGCAAGATAATCCATATCCCTCCATCCATACACCAATCCAAGCATCCACCCATGGCATTCCATACATTGCTAGACATTGGGGCAAATATTTACATCTTGCTTCAGGAGTAAATCTTGATCTAAATCTTCCAACTTATGTGGTGATCCGAACATTGGCAAAACACAAAATTAAATTGGTCAAACCACTTGTGAGCAAAAATTTCAAATCACTAGCCCATGGCATATTTTGACAAGAAGATGTTCCTTATCAAGCTTCATCTTTCATCAAACATCAATCCAAATCAGTTGCATCTAATTGGTACTTCAATGTCATATCAAATCATTTAGAACAATTTTGTTCCAAAATCAAGCTTCAAAATCCATCAATCAAATTCAATCAATCCATCATCATCTTGGGATATCCTTTCCAATCCTTTTGTTGCTTAAACACTATCCTTCCATTGTTGTGTATCCTCAACAATGTTATCATCATTGATCTTGATCAATCAAATCCAATCAATCCATCATCATCTCGGGATATCCATCCCAATCATCGTGTTGCTTAAGCACTATCCTTGCATTGTTGTGAATCCTTAACAATGTTATCATCATCAATCCATTGATCCAATCAATCAACCTTAGCTTGGTTTTCAATAAAATCCCAAAACAAATCACTGATATCATCACACATATTCATATCCAAATCATCAAAATCATGCGAAAATCCAAAAACATCCAAAACATATCAAAATCCAAAAAACAAGTCAAAAAAATAGAAAACATCAAAAACATGGCATCCGAACTACGTCGTCTTTGAGCTTAAACATAGGCAAGGCTAATCCTTGATTGGCCCCCGAGACACAAAATTCAAAAAAAATCATAAAATCTCATAAAACACAAATGGTGCAGGAGCACCTAAGGAACAACAGACAGTTTCATTAGGTAAATAAGAAAATCCAATAGGAGAATTTTTGTTTTGTTTCATAAGGTCATGTTGACCATTGTGTTGACTGCTGAGGGATGTTTTTGATCTGTTGGAAAGGAGTTGACAAGAGTTAAATAGGTTTAGAACATCATCTTGCTAAGTTGTCAAAAGTTGGCAAAGGTTGAAAAACACGGTGGGTTTTATAACTTTTGCCATTAGGTCATCAATAGGCTCGACCCAAGAAACTCAACTATTTTTGGAGCCTATTTGAGGGATGATTCGACCCTGGAGCAGGGTTGGAAGATTTAATGTTTTGGTGAAATCTTGTGAAATTGATGAAAACAGCATTCTGTGCAAAAATTCCAGACTTTTGGCATCTTGATTGAGTCTTAATGGATTAGATTTTTTTCTGTTTTGTTGTAGGATGAAGTGAATTTGGCATTCAAGCATTTTGTATTCATTTAAATAGCTTCTTGTATAATTTTTAGGTATCTTTTTGTAAATAGTTCATTGTTGTCCTGTTGCTGGTCTGAACCAAACTGTTTTTAGAAAATGGGGTGCTAGAGCACTTTTCCACCATACAAACTATACGACCCTTTGGAAATAGTGCCTAGACACCGTGCTTGTACATATGTTAGTTGGTAGGCTTTGTGTGAGTGCAGGAGTTGTTAGAAGTGTCTTGCCCTAGGTGAGCCAGACAGAGTCCGGCTAGGGAAGATAGGGAGAGAAAGATGCATATCTTGCAGGGGTGTTAATATTTTGGAGAAATACCTTTTGGTGAATTTTTTGAGGGTCTTGGAAAGGCCTGGTAGTCAGGAGGAGGCTCTATCAAGTCATTTGGTGGGAGAAACCCTTGACAGTTTGAAACCGCCTAGGAAAGGCTAGTAAACCCTAGGTTTTTGACCATTTTTGTGTATGAGCAGTGTGCGAGTAGTGTTGATTCAAAACCCTAAAAATCTTCAAGGTGAGGACATAGGAACCACCAATCCCAAGCAAAGAACCCAGGTCTTTTGGTGGGTTTAGGAGAAAATTGCATTTTACCTGAAGTAAGAGACCTAATTGTGGCTCAAGGCTTGTAGCCTTTCCTAACCCTAGGAGAGGGATTTGTGGAAGCGATGGTTAATGGGAGTCTAGTGATGATATAAGAACCCTAGATAGATTACCTTGAAGCTTTTACAACGTTTTACACCTCTGCAAGTGTCTAATTAAATGTTGAGAGTAATTGGCCTTTAGGAAGAATAAGGGTCAAGGAGAGGAAGTGGCAAGGCACCAAGAATGGCTTGGTAGTATGGAGGAATATTGATAGAGGGGTTGGCCAGTAATACTAGGGGTGCCTATACCTATGATAGGACCTAAAGGTTATGGTGAAGCAGTCACCTAGAAGTTCTTGAGAACAAAGACTTGAGCATGGGATTGTGAGAGTCTCATCCAACCCTACCCTATCAGATTGCTATCAGAGCAAGTTAAAGATTTGGGAAGCATCTTATATGTCAGAGGTTGAGTCTAGTGAATCTCCCATCATGGTGACAAATGCACAATTAGCCAAGATGGTTGAAGAGCAAGAGGAAGACAATAAGTTGTTAAAAGAAAGAATAGAGCAACTTGAGAAAGCATTGAACAATGTGAAGTTGGAAGGGAAAATACCAAAGGAAGAAGAGGTTGCAGAGGAAGAAAAAATCCCTGAACCTAACCCTATTTTGGAGGAAGAACCTTTCTTGAAAGCATTAAAGGTGTTGAGTGGAAAATGACTTGAAGGCATACCACTGTTTAGTGGGAAAATGGAAGTTGATCTAGTCATGGATTGGATATAAGGCATGGAAAATCATTTTGAGTGTGATGGAGTCACTGAAGCATAGAAGGTAAAGGTGGCCAAATCAATATTAAGAGGTTCTACCTTGACATGGTGGAAGTTCTTTCAGACAAAGAGGGAAAAAGAAGGCAAACAACCCATATCAACTTGGAAAGGAATGGTTGCCAAGGTGAAAGAAGCTTACATGCCAGATGACTATGAGATTCAATTACACAAGAAGAGGCAAAGTCTAAGGCAGAAAGACCAAGATGTAAACACTTACACAGAGGAGTTTCAAAAACTTTGCATGAGATCTAATGTGACAGAGGATGAGAGTCTCAAGGTGGCTAGGTTTTGTTGTGCAATTTTGCACACACGCCCCACTTGGAGTAGGGACCCTCTTTTTGATTTTGGATGTCTCTTGGACCTTTGGTTTTTATTGCATTTGTCCTTTCAAGGTCTTGAGATGTTGTTCTTGCTTGCCTTGGTCTTACCCTGAAGGATGAATTGATCAAACTTGGTTTTTAATGGAAGTTCGAGTTTTGCCCTGGGTCTGGGATTTTCTGGTTCAACCGGATTTTCCTGGGTCCTGGTCCATCGTCTGGTCACTGTTGGATTTTCCGAAGTTCGGGTTTTTGGATGAATCCGGGATTTTCTGGGTCACCCAGATTTTCCCAGACTGTGTCGGAGTCCCAGAGGGGTGCGTCGTCCGCAAAATTTATGCTCACCCGGATTGTCTGTCTGGCTCAATTTTTTCTGAAATTCTGTTTTGAGTTCAGGTTTCCAGATTTCCTCGATATGTCTTATCGGCCATTAATGCTTGAGGTACGTTTGCTCTGGCATGAATGTAAGAGAATTTAAAGGCTTTTAGTGCTCTTCATGATTTCATTATTCATTTTCCATCTGCTCTAGTGCTTAGGATTGTTCATTTTGAGCTTTGGTCATTGGATTTGGTCTGTTCGCATGTGGATTGCATGAGCGCTTGTGTTGAATATTTTCACCGCTAGGACACCCTAATTCGCAGTGACTTCCTTGGGTTCAAGGTTTATTCGGAGTTGATCCATGGTAAGTCGTTATTAACTTCTCCTATTGTTTGCGCTTTGATTAAATCTTTCAGGTTATTATTGGTGGTTATTCAGGTCAGCCCTTGTTTATTTTCATGATTACATATTTATTGAATTAGGGTTTGAACTCACCCTTCCACGGGTTTTAGCACCCGCACTGTGCATCCCTTCGTTTATCAATCGAATTTCAGGTATACCCCTGTGGCTAGGTGTTTCTATTAGGGCCTTGCCTTGTTGGCGCATAGTCTGCTATATTTTGTGAAGATTAGGGTTTCGGTATGTCGGCCCAAGGTTGTTAAGTTGGGTGGAGTCATCATGATCCTTCATGTCATGCGTCTAGCTCGACCTTGTTCGCAACACTTGAGACCCTGGTGCGCCCTAGTTTCATCATTTTGAGGGATTGTATCTGAATTTTGAGCTTGCCTTAACTCTCATGGCGAAGGTTTAGTAGTCATAGCAGTCAAATTTAGGGCATCATTATTTCATTGCAGGGATTGACCATTCGAGAGTTTTTGGGAGTTTAAATTCATGTGCAATTGAAATTTGGCTTGTTGGGGTCAAGTTTATGTTCGTTGGATTTGGATAGGGGGGGTTTTGCGTGATCACTCAGTTAATGGCCTGCGCATTGAATGATCATTGGGTTTCCGAGGTGTCCGCGGAATTTCTGCGCACCCGGATTTTCCTGAATTTTGACATTTTCCTGAAGTATGATGAGTTCTTAGAATTTCGAGCTACCCGCAGAAATCTGAACTATCTGGATTCTTTCGATTTTCTGCCTGGTTTCACTTGATTTAGATTTTTGAAATTGAAGTAATGAATTAAATGTTGTATGATGATTTCTTGTTGCTAAATAAATGAATCTCATGATAATTATGCATCTCTTTTGTTCGTATTGATGATTTTTTTGATAAATGATGTCTTGGCAGCGGGAGTCCGTCTGGGTCGGATTTCTTCAAATTCTGCCTCGACTACATTTTCCCGGTTTGCTTCATTTTCCTGGATTGCTTCATTTTCCCAGTTTTTCAAGATTGGTGATTAATGATTTATCTTAGTGATTTCATGTGGTTTCAAGGCTAACCTTTGATTGAGATATGGATGATAATTGGATTCTCATGAGGCTCTTTTGTGAATGCAGGCTGAATCAAGCAAAGCAGCGGCAGGAAAGGCCAAGGGAGACATAGAGGGATCTTTGGTTACATATGTGGAAAGGTTAAGGTTGGATGTGAAAAGTCAGTTGTCGGATAGTAAGATAGCTTCAGTTTGGTCAGAGGTCTCGGATACCAATGTAGGAGCATGGAGATATGAAGAGTTCAAGGAAAGGTTAGCTCAGGGGGATTTATCAGTCCTGACCAAGGGGATGGTGAAGTCTGGACTGGCTCATGTGGCAGGATTTCCTCTTGCAGTTCAATGTTACAAGTTGATATTGGAATGTGCCTGGCACTATGATTTCGATACACAGAGGATTGTTAGCACTGATGGAAGAGTGTTGGCAAACTTTAATTCGGTTTCCATTGCCCAGGCATTTGATATGCCAGACTTACCATGTGTGTGTGCCTTGGACATGGACTTGGCGAGGACTTACTATGAGGATGAGCCTACCAAAGCCCAGCAGATGATCAATTCTTGGCTTGAAAAGCCGAAATCTCATTTCTCCAAGCTACCCAAAATAGCTACACAGGATCAAGTTCAGACAAGATATATATGATGCAATCACATTGTTGAGCAGGGTAGCTGGCTTGAGGAATGCTAGGGCATTGGAGAATTGGATGGTGCATGTCATCAACAAGATTGAGCAAGGCATTAATTACCATTGGGCAGGGATTATCAGTGCAATGATTGACAGGTAGATGAGAGATGTGCTTGAAACAAATAAATTCACCATGTCATCTTATGTGGTATATGTGCTTGCCAGATTTTATCCATACAGGGGATTGCATCCAAAAGGAACATTTGGACAGGATGCCATCTATGAGGTATACCCTAAATTGCACCTAGGGAATCAAAATTATAGAAGAGAAAATGATGCATTTACTATGCATATTACTAGGTTGCTTAAGAATGCAGAACATGTGAGAATTTTTGATGGAGCAAAGGAATTGATTAAGAGATATGGAGTCTGGTTCATACAATTCCCTACCTTCTCCTATATCAGAATTGATGGATGTCCCACCACTCCATACAGAATACCAAGATATCCTACCGACCATATCATACTTTTGGAGGTTACTCGGTAGATATGTGATTTCGATGTTGTTGTTAAAAGAGAGAAGCACAAAACAGGATTTGGTGGGGATTTTCCTTTGAAAATTGGTATAGCTGAGGTTTTCCCTTCAATCCAATCGGCTCATGCATCAGGAGAGGAATTGAGTACTTATTGTTTCTCTTTCCATTCTAAGAGGGCAAGCTTTGATATTACTAGTGAAGCACAGAAGAAAGCTACCAAAGAATATCACCATAAAGATGATCTAGAGGACTATTGGGTGAACAACAAGGATGACTTTGAGGTGAGCAAGAAAAGGTATTCTAGGCTTCCAGCTGATGTGATCAGAATGTACAATGTTAAGTTGATTCCTGATCAGTTGGAAGATGATGGAAATTTAGTCCAGGATCATGCATATGAATCAGTCAAGGACAGACCCATTGGAGAGGTAAACTGGTCGGAAAAGGAAATAACTGAGCTGGAGGAATTGATGGCTCCCATTCTAAAATCTACCAAGTCATGGCTGAAACATAAAGTATGGGAATTGGAGAGCAAGAAGGTACCTTGTACTTTCAATTTGATGGGAAATTTGAATGCTCATTCCACTTTGGAGGAGTCAGGTGAGGATGATTCTACAGGAAAAGCTAAGGTAAGCTCACCTTTCAAGATTAAAATCAGAGGTCCTAAGGAGAGTGAGCCTAAAAAGAAAAAAAAACCTAGGGGAAAGAAGAGAAGCCATACTTGAAAAATAGGTAAGTCTACAGAAGAGGAGGAACTTGAGAAAACAGAAAAAGAGGATGCTCCTCCAGAGCCAAAAAGGGCAAGGACAACCAGGGCTTCTAAGAAGAAAGGTCAAGAAACTTCTAAGGATAAGGTGGATCCTCATGTGGTTGATGTGGAGAGCTTGGGAGAGAAAACCAGGGTTTATTAAAGAAGGTCAAGAACTCCATCTCCCAAGGAGACCATGCAAAAGATAGATCCTCTTCCAATGGCATCCATTGTAGAACAACAGAAAGATACCTCTCCTTCATTGGATATACCTGAGCAGACAACTCATGTAGAGCATGAGACCAGTGAGGAAGCAGAACCGTTTAAGGATGGAGAACTTTATGGCGCAACTGTTGAGCTTGAGGTTGGAGATGTGGAAGTGCATCCTTCTCCACTGGTATAGTATGAGGATTCTCCTGCAAGTAGCAAAGATAATAGATTCCCTGAGAAGGAGGATGTCCTCGTTAAGACTCCATCACCCCTGCAAGAAGAAGAACCCGAATTGGGAAATAAAGGTGATCAATCTCCTGAAAAGGAAAAGGATGAGACGTTAGATCAGCATGAAGAGGTTAAGAAAGATGAAATTCGAGTGGATCCTATTGTTCCAAATTGGTTGGATAAAGAAATCAGAAGGAAACAGGTCATTGTTGAGGACACTCCTCTCAACTGGGATGAAATGTTGGCCAAGATTGGAAAGGGAAAGAAGAAGAAGGTAGCCAAGGTGGTTTCAAAGATTGAAAGGGATGAGGATAGTAATAGGGTCATTCATATTGCTACCCCTGCTGCTGATAAAAGTAAAGATGAGGTCACAAGGAAGGATTATGATATACAAACCATTAATCTTGGGCCCGCTTCTATGGAGAAAGATATTGAAGAATATGAGGGGTCCAGTGCAGTGATCATTGGTAGATTGAGGAAGGAAACATAGTCTAAACATGAGCTAAAGAAGGAGAATGAAAGGCTTAGAAAATGTTTAGAAGATTTAATGAAGCCTTTTCAGTCTTTTCACCCATCCTCCTCTCCTACTGCTGGTTTCTTGCCGAAGGAGACCATCTTTGAAATAGAAAAGATGAAAGCTTCTACCATGGCTACAATAGGTTGGTTGAAGGAGGTACAAGTTAAGGGAGATGATGCAATAAAGGAAATCCTTTCAACTGGAAAGGATGCAATAAGGGCTAAGGATTTATTAGAGCATGTTTTATCTCAGGATAAGGAGGATATTGATCTCTTATTGCAGAAAACCAAAACAATCATGGAGTATAGTAAGGATCAGCTGGTTGTTGATGGAATCCTCCCTTCATCTAGGGTTAATGAGCCTTGGGAGTGGTTTGAAGCCCTACAAATCCGACAGAAAGCCATCAAGAAGATTTATAAGCAAAGGAAGCAGATGGATGGTGATTTAACAAATGTTTATGATGGATGCATCACCTTTTTTGAAATAATGACTGGCAGAAGGAAGATCACCCCTAAATACCTAAGTTTGGAAAAATTGAGGGAATGGTGGCATGATGTCTATGCTCCTGATATTGAAAATTATGTGACAGGGCATCAATTGGATGATGTGGCTACTTATCTGGCTGTGGTGGATAAGTACTTAGCATATAAGGGTGACTGGGACACAACGGTTAAGCGGTCAAGGGAGGAAATTGGATTAGTTGAATGTCGGCTCAAAATCCTACCCTTGCCACCTGTTGCTGAGTTGGATAGGGTTTTTTTGAAGGTTCATGAATTGTTGGATCAGAACAAGGATAAGGGAGGCGGTAATTAATACCAACTTTGAGATTTGTGCTTCCCTATTATTATAGGGCATGTGTTGATCCGGGTTGCATTGAGGAATGTGTTTGGGCCGACCTTGATGATGTATTGGCATTTAATGTGTGCCTTATTTTGGAATTCTTGAGGCTGACTTGTTTTGGCTATTTTATTTTGTAAATGTTTGGTTGGGCTGACATGTTTGAGGATTCTCTATAAATGGCATTCCTGCCTCATTTGTAAGGAGTTAGACAAATAATAGAGACAAGCTAGATTAAGAAAGAGCTAGAGCATTCTGTAGTAGAGATAGTAGTTAGTTCTTTGAAGCAAGTGCTGTAATACAGAACAGTGGAATTGTTGCTACATTTTGGTGATCTAATACAATTGAAGGCATTGTGGTTCCTCTGGTGAATTCTTTTGTGTTAGTTTATCTTGCATGGTTCTTGTTGTTCCATCTTTGAAATTGCTTGAAGATATAAGATTTGATGTTAGATTTAGAATTAGATTAGTTTGGTGAATAATGTTCATGGTTTTATGCTTGGAATGTCTGTAGCAATCTCTGGTCTATACTCCCAGTAACTATCTAATTGTAGTAGGCTGGTGAAGTCAACCTGGACCATACATCTATTTGTGCTTAGTTTGATTATGGATGAATGTCTATGATTTGAAAATCTGTATGCCTTAGAAGATTGCACCTTTCTTGTGATATTGCATTGTGGGTTAAGCAGGAATTGGTTATTTAAGATTGGTCTGTTCCAAGTATTTCTCATTTGCATTGTTCATTTTAGGGATAGTTTAGATTTCATTACCTCTTACACCCTCATCTTTTGTTGTTTCTTTATTATTCGGTTAAATTTAGGATTTAAGATCATAATATTGCAAAATCTGATAAATTGGAGAGATACAGTTTGCTTGTAGTAAGTTCTGATTGTGATTACCAACATTTTCACATATTATCTGATTTGTTTATGCATTGTTAAGACCTGAAACCTGAGAGACCTTGGGTGATTTTTAGTAACTTGTTGAAAATTACCTTTCAAGAGAGATAGAATATTGCATTCTGTTTGAGTTGTTGCTGTGCAGAAAACACCATCAACAGGTACCATCAACAGGAAGAGGAGCAGGCATGAAGAGGAGCAGGAATGAAGGATATGTGGTTGTGTTACAACCTAAAGAAGAAGACAAGGCTGAAAAGACAATCTTACCTGAAGCAGTCCAAAAGTTACTTGATAAGTACAAGAGCATAGTTAGTGATGGTACACCTGCAACTTTACCACCAAAGAGAGCCATAAGTCATCAAATTGACTCCATACCTAGAGCCTCATTGCCTAAAAAAGTAGCATACAAACTTACACCAGATCAGAATCTAGAGGTGTCTAGAAGAGTGCAAGAGTTGTTGGATCAAGGATTGATTCAAAAGAGCATCAGCCCATGTGCAGTACCAGTGGTTTTAGCAACCAAGAAAGGAAGTAAATGGAGGCTATGTATTGATTCTAGAGAAATAAATAGAATCACAATCAGATATAGATTCCATATCCCTAGGATTGAAGACTTGATGGATTGTCTAGGAGGAGCTTAGTTCTTCACCAAGTTGGATCTCAAAAGTGGATACCATTAGATCATAATTAAGGATGGTGATGAGTGGAAGACAGCTTTTAATAAAAATGATGGGTTATATGAGTGGAGAGTGATGCCATTTGGCCTCTCTAATGCCCCTAGCACATTCATGAGGCTCATGAATGAAGTGCTCAAGGATTTTACAGGGATATTTGTGGTGGTATACCTTGATGACATCCTCATCTACAGCAAGACAGCATAAGAGCATTTAAAACATGTGAAGTTGGTTCTTAGAAGGTTGCAAGAGGAGAAGTTGGCAATCAATTTAGAGAAGTGTGAGTTCTTTAAGCAAGAGCTTGTCTACTTGGGTTTTGTAGTGTCAAAAGGATCATTGAAGATGGATCCAAGCAAGGTGGAAGCCATCCTAAACTGGCCTACACCAACCACAGGGATAGAGGTAAGAAGTTTTCATGGATTGGCTCAATTTTATAGGAAATTCATAAGAAATTTTAGTGGCATATGTGCACCAGTCCTAGATACAATCAAGGGTGGTATAAAAACTAAGTTTGTGTGGACACAAGAAGCTGAGAAAGGGTTTGAGAAACTGAAACAAGAAGTGGCAACTCAACCAATTCTCTTATTACCTAGCTTTGACAAGTTGTTCATTGTTGAATGTGATGCAAGTGGAGTGGCAGTAGGAGGAGTGCTAAGTCAAGAGGGCAGGCCTATAGCCTTCTTTAGTGAGAAGCTCAATGAAGCTAAGAAGAAGTATGCAATCTATGACTTGGAACTTTATGCTTTGGTTCAGTCACTTAGGAAATGGAGGCATTATCTTCTACCCAAGGAGTTTGTAGTCTTTACTGACAATCAGGCACTTAGCTTTATCAACACTCAAGAGAAGTTAAGTAATAGGCATTTGAAATGGATGGAATACATCCAAGCTTTTACTTTTACCATCAAGCACAAGAAAGGACAACTAAACAAAGTGGCAGATGCACTAAGTAGGAGATTGTTGACAGTGAAAGAGATACAACTCAAGAGCATTGGCATAGAGAGTTTCAAGGATCTATATGGAGAGGATGAAGACTTTTCAGAGGTCTATAAGGTATGTTCTAACTTTGAGAACCATTTCCATAGTCAATACTCAGAGTATACTTTGCAAAGTGGGTTATTGTTCAAGGGAAATCAGTTATGTGTTCCAAGAGGGTCAATGAGGGAAAATATCATTCAGGAAAAGCATAATGGTAGTCTTAGTGGACATTTTGGCATCAATAAGACCTTAGAACTAGTGCAAAGATTCTATTACTGGCCTAAGTTGGCAAGAGATGTTAGAAAATATGTGGAACAATGTGTTGTGTGTATGAAAGCTAAGGGAGGAGCTAGTAATGTTGGTTTGTACCAACCCCTACCCATTCCAAACAGACCATGGGAGTGTGTGAGCATGGATTTTGTGGTAGGCCTTCCTAAGACCAAGATTGGTTTTGACACTGTTTATGTAGTAGTGGACAGATTTAGCAAGATGGGTCATTTTATCCCTTGCAAAACTACTCATGATGCTAGCTATATAACCCATCTTTTCTTCAAGGAAGTTGTAAGGATCCATGGATTGCCTTTGAGCATTGTTTCAGACAAAGATGTGAAGTTCATGAGTCACTTTTGGAAGACTCTATGGAGTAGATCGGGTACTAATATGTCATTTGGATCAGCTTACCATCCTCAAACTGATGGTCAAACAGAGGTGGTTAACAGGATGTTAGGTAATCTTCTAAGGTGCTTAACTAAAGAATATAGACAGACATGGGATATGGTTATCTCCCAAGCTAAGTATGCTTATAATGACAGTGTCAATAGGACAACAGGGAAGAGTCCATTTGAGGTTGTGTATGGGATGCACCCAAGAGGCATTTATGAGCTCAGAGATCTTGGAGCCATGGAACATAGAAGTGGACATGTAGAAGACTTCAGTTAGAGCATGAAGGAGATTTAGGAGCAGGTCAAGAGGACAGTCACTGAGGCTACACAAAAAGTGAAGGAGAAGGCAGATATGTCAAGGAAAGATGTGCAATTTCAAGTAGGGGACTATGTTATGGTCCACCTTAACAAGTCTAGGTTATAGAAGGGAATGTCAACCAAGTTGCAGATGAAGAGATTAGGTCCATGCAAGATATTGGCCAAGTATGAGCAGAATGCATACAAGGTGGAGTTACCTACTAATCTAGGACTCTCACCAATGTTCAATGTAGCTGATTTGATCAAGTATAAGGGAGAAGACAAGGATTTGGAATAGTACAATCAGGAGATCTTCAAGAACATCAGAAATTTATCCTTACCTAGTCAGGACAAGCCTCAGGCAGAGAAGATCTTGGCATCAAGAGTACAAAAGTCTACAAGAAACAAGGTGTACATGGAGTACCTTATCAAGTGGAAGAACAAGCATGAATCAGAAGCTACATGGGTACAAGAGGATTAGTTCAAGAAGTTTGGTATTGACCTATCCCTGGTCTCTCCTTCCTTTCCTTAGCATTTGAGCTGAGAGGAGGAGAATGGTGCAGGAGCACCTAAGGACCAACAGACAGTTCCATTAGGTAAATAAGCAATCCAGTAGGAGAATTTTTGTTTTGTTTTCATAAGGTCATGTTGACCATTGTGTTGAGTGCTGAGGGGTGTTTCTGATCTATTGGAAAGGATTTGACAAGAGTTAAATAGGTTTAGAACATCATCTTGCTAAGTTGTCAAAAGTTGGCAAAGGTTGAAAAACACAGTGGGTTTTATAACTTTTGCCATTAGGTCATCAATAGGCTCAACCCAAGAAACTCAACTATTTTTGGAGCCTATTTAAGGGATGATTTGACCCTGGAGCAGGGTTGGAAGATTTAATGTTTTGGTGAAATCTTGTGAAATTGATGAAAACAGCGTTTTGTGCAAAAATTCTAGACTTTTGGCATCTTGATTAAGTCTTAAAGGATTAGATTTGTTTCTATTTTGTTGTAGGATGAAGTGAAGTTGGAATTCAAGCATTTTTTATTCATTTAAATAGCTTCTTGTACAATTTTTAGGTATCTTTTTGTAAATAGTTCATTGTTGTCCTGTTGTTGGTTTGAACCAGACTGTTTTTAGAAAATGGGGTGCTAGAGCACTTTTCCACCGTACAAACCATACAGACCTTTGGAAATAGTGCCTAGACACCATGCTTGTACATATGTTAGTTGGTAGGCTTTGTGTGAGTGCAGGAGTTGTTAGAAGTGTCTTGCCCTAGGCGAGCCAGACAGAGTCTGGCTAGGGAAGACAGGGAGAGAAAGACACATATCTTGCAGGGGTGTTAAGATTTTGGAGAAATACCTTTTGGTGAATTTTTTTGAGGGTCTTGGAAAGGCCTGGTAGTCAGGAGGAGGCTCTATCAAGTCATTTGGTGGGAGAAACCTTGACAGTTTGAAACCGCCTAGGAAAGGCTAGTAAACCCTAGGTTTTTGACCATTTTTGTGTATGAGCAGTGTGCGAGCAGTGCTAATTCAAAACCCTAAAAATCTTCAAGGTGAGGACATAGGAACCACCAATCCCAAGCAAAGAACCTAGGTCTTTTGGTGGGTTTAGGATAAAATTGCATTTTACCCATAGTAAGAGACCTAATTGTGGCTCAAGGCTTGTAGCCTTTCCTAACCCTAGGAGAGGGATTTGTGGAAGCGATGGTTAATGGGAGTCTAGTGATGATATAAGAACCCTAGATAGATTACCTTGAAGCTTTTACAACGTTTTACACCTCTGCAAGTGTCTAATTAAATGTTGAGAGTAATTGGCCTTTAGGAAGAATAAGGGTCAAGGAGAGGAAGTGGCAAGGCACAAAGAATGGCTTGGTAGTATGGAGGAATATTGATAGAGGGGTTGGCCAATAATACTAGGGGTGCCTATACCTATGATAGGACCTAAAGGTTATGGTGAAGGAGTCACCTAGAAGTTCTTGAGAACAAAGACCTGAGCATGGGACTTTGAGAGTCTCATCCAACCCTACCCTATCAACAAAAACATTAAAAAAAGCACAAAATACAAAAACATTAATAAAATCTTATAATTTAACCCAAAAACATTTGAAAATCAAAACATTTGCAAATCCTTGAAAACCCAAAAACAAACTCAAAACATTTCGAAAACACCAAAAACATCCAAATATTTGAAAAAATCCACCCATCCCATTTCACAATCACCCGATATAAACCTCCACTCATAATAAATCAATCATCATCCTCAACCTTTGGTGAAATAATCAAAAACGCGTCGAGCAGGTTAAAAGTGAAAACTCAAACATCAAGGTCTCAATTCTAGGTCAGTAAGTAAACAAGTTGGTCAACTCTTGGTATCAATAGCCTATCATCCAATCAATCCCAAAATCATTTGATAGCATCATGTCCAAGGATGCATCCTTCCTACAATGGACATCAACATCAGCCATCACCGTAGTTTAGTCTTGGCTAGTGGTATGAAGAACATTAGCTCGTTTGTTTACTTGATCTTTGTCTTTTGACTTATCTTATTTCACTCATTCCAATGACCTCTCGATGATGTCCAAACAAAGGGATTTAGAGAGAAAGGAATGGGGCAATGATCAATATCTTTTTATCTATTGTGCTTGTTAGATATTCTTGTAATATAACATTGGTCATACGTACTTTGTTTGGATGTAGGGAAGGTGTTTTAGGTGTCTTGTTGAACTCTATATTTTTGTCTAAGATATTTGAAATATTTGAATTGCATTTTAAATGAGGTTTTGTATGCCAGGTGTGAACAGGAGTACTCCTATCTGATTGTCCATCACACTAGATGCAATGCCATCCTGGTTCTTTATACCTTGATGCATCCTGCCTATGTGTATTATCAAACATAAGGTAAATAGACCTTTTAAAATCCCAATTCCTGATAAGCAAATCATCATCATCATCATCTCTAATAAAGCCTCGTAGATCATGGACTTGTTGGATTCTCTTTTTATCATCTCATTTCTTCTATCCTCTTTTCACGCTAACATAATATCATGTCCATCATGCATCCACAAACCATTAGCATACATAAATCTCATAATCATAGCATATCACATCTTCCATCTCACATGCATTGCATCATCATTTAAGATGTTTAGGATAATATAGATTGGTTATTCTAAGCATCTCATAAACCATCTCATTTGCATCATCATAACCATCCATATGTCCACCTTGAACCTCTTTGTCTCAAGATCGACCCTCAAATCAAACTTTTTGCTCGATCTCTCAAGGGGGTAGTGTATCGGCATGTTTCTTCTCGCTAGGGCAGCAATGGGGCATTTAAAAAATCAAATTTTTTTAATTTTGATCTCAACAATTTATTCTTTAAACCAACGCAGTAGGTGCATTACTTCAAAGAGGGGCAAAATGTAGACATGTAAAATGTACTGATTGATCCTACACACCTGATCCTGGTTTTACTAACACTAGTTCATCCTGAATCATCTCCTTTACTAATCAGTTTAATTGAATAATCTTTATTCGATTAAATTCATCACATTTCATCCCTTAATTAAATAAATCAATTTTATTTAATTAAGTCATTTTTTCCCTTTTAATTAAATAATTCATTTTATTTAATTAATCTCTAATGTCATCTCATTTAAGTTAAATAAATTAATCTTTATTCAATTTAAAGCTAACATCATCCCTTTTAATTAAATAAATCAAATCTTATTTAATTAAGTTAACTCATTTTCCTCTCATTTTGATTTAAATTAATCCAAAATTCTAGGTCAAATTGTCAAATCAACTAATCTCCCTTTAATTAATCAAATCATAATTAATCATAATCTTAATCACTCAAATCCTCTAGCTTTTGCAACTTGTGCAAGTAAATCATTTTAATTGATTTATTAAATCTCTATTTACTTTCAAAAAGGCATCAAAATGGGAATATTCTCCAAGTTTGAAAAATCCCTTCAAAAGGGTTTGTACATCTAACAAGGCATTTAAATTTCTTACATGTCCTTTGCCTTGAGCCAAGTGGCATTAACTTCATTTTCTTTTCCCTCCAACTTGTCATTTCATCAATTTTGAAATTCCACCTAATTGCATTTAATTGCACAATGACCAAAATGTGCTCCACCTTTGTCCACTCGCATGTTGACAAGTGGCTTCATGCTATTGGTTGGTCTTTTATCCCATGTTCATCTATTTTGTCTCATCCTCCATCTATCTCATTTATAAATAAGAGGCTCTCATTTGGATTTTGGATCCACAACTTTATGCAAAGTCATTATCTTGAGATTTCGAATTTGTCCATCCATTGTTCATCCATTTTCTTAGTTTTCATCAAGTTTCATAACTAGGTTATGGTCAAATCTCATCAAGGAGCATCTATCTTCATCAATCATCATTCAAGCTTGCAAGGAATTGGGAAAGGGCCATTTTTCACATCAAAATGGCACCAATTCGCCCATGGGATTGAGAGTTTGTTTATTTTGAGCAAGATTAACTAGTTTTTGTTTATGTTCTTCATTTATTTTTTGTTCTTGATATCTCAAATGAATTCCATGGGGAATGATGATTTAACTTGCATATTGGACTAATTGTGTGTTTCTTCTTCGTGCTTGTGCATGTCTAGGATCACCATTCACAAGTACGTATCCTTAATTTCCCAAAATTCAAATATCACAAGTCAACATTGAAATATGGATTTGGGGACATTAAAATACCACCAAAAACATATTTTAAATTTAGGTTCAAAGGCCTAGGGAGAATGGGTTCTAGTCCCTATTCCTAGAACACAGATTTCTCAAGGTAAAGTGTTATGTATTGGCATTAATTATTGTATGGTTTCCCCTTCAAAAAATATAATTTATTAGGCTTGTAGATGAATAAAAGGGCTTATTAAGGCCTAGTTAAGCTCAATTTAATTAAGAAGGCCCAAATAAGTGTGAAAATGTAAAAGGATACATTTATCAACAATAAATTAAGGGATTATTAAGTCCATTTTAAAAAGGAGGGCCTAAACAAGTGTAAAAATGTAAGGGATACATTTTTCTACACTACATATAGTAGGATTAAGATGATGAGATTGATCAAAAAAAAGTATAAGCATGTGATTGTTATCAATGTTGAGTGTAACCTAGAGGGAGAGATATTCAGACTCTATCCCTAGTTGACAAGAATGGAAACATCCCAAGGCTTGTGGCTTGCTCATAGATCAGGATGAAACTCCAAATAAGGTTAGTTCCCTTCATGCCTCACCAAAAATAATCCATCCTACTAGAATTTTTCATAAGGAAAAAGGGGAGAAAAATAAAATAAAACTGAAATCTACATCCTAAAAGAGGTGATACACCATATGTTTAAAGTGATTCTTCATGATTTTACCACACAAAGGAGTAATTAAATGTTAAAGAAACTTAAATATGTTTATGTTCTACTAGTTCCTATAAGCTCGTATGAAGTTTAGATTTAACATGCCCTAAAAGGAAAGGAACTAATTCACAATTAGCTCTATAATAAATATCAACACAACATACAAACATACAATAACAATGAAACATGTTTAGATGCGAAAGCAATGTATTATGAATAATACAACATAATGAAAGAGAGGCAATAATAGATAGATTTCATTAATCTAAATTATTAAAGTCTTGTTTATAGTTATAGAGATGCAAAAATCTACATAGGTTCGCTAGAGAAATCGGAGAATAACACTTGCAAATAATATAGAAGTTTCTTTTACACTAAAGCACATAGAAACTTGATCTTGTCAAACCTTAACTATAGTTCCACCTAAAGAGAAACAGTAAGAAAAGACCTATGACAATATAATTCAATCTAGAAAAAGGGAAGGGACATTCCTAATAGTGCAAGGATGGCTAGGCATTTATGGGGTGAAATATTTAGTGTGAAATCTATCATGAAATTTATTATAAAGGACATTCATGGATGCTTGAGATGACAAAAAGTGTTATGTAAAAAGCTAAAAGAATATTGTGTCATGTATTTTCAATCTATAGGGCATGGGAAACATTGAAGGTGTCACTCTTTTCACTAGGAAACCATGGAAATATAATTTGCAACCTCATCAAATCAAAATGGTAGTTGGCAATCACTAGAATGTATTAATGGAAATCTTTGGAGTTGAAAACATGTGACTCTATTCAATTGTAGGAAAATGACATCCATCTACCCATCGATTATTTCTTTTATAAGGGACATCCTCTATCTAACCTTGTGGTTTGGTAACCCACATTAGGTTTACATTTAGCTTGGTTGATTTAATTCTTAGAAATCCCACAAACCACTTGATCATCAAATTCCCACAATTGTAAAAAATGGTATTTAACCTTCATCAAACCTTATGTGGGAATATGGCCTTCATCTTCCCATAGAGATATACTTATTCGAATTTATTTATTTCTTATCATACGAGAAAATCTAAGTGATTTACACCTATGAATAAAAAGGAGGTGATGAAGAACTAGGGGGAAGACCAACAAATTTACAATTTTGTAACCTTTCAGCCATATCTTCTTTGGAAAAACTTGCCTTTAATGAACCAAATGGTTAGCATACCAAGAAAGTGGCCAACTTTGTTATCGTGGTGAACTGATGAAGTCAAAAAAAATGGTGAACCTTGGTGTTTCCTTTCTTCAATCAATTCACCCTTCAACCAATGAGGATTTTGGTGAACCAAGATTTTGAAAAACCGATGAACCTTAAAACTAGCAACCAACTTCAATTTATGGGTAAAACCAAGAAGTTGGTTCAATGAAGAGGGGAAGTTTCGACCAAAACAAAAAAAATTGCATGAAACACGTACGCATTTTTAAAAAACACATATGTGTTATGGATTGGGTACCCAAGCCTAAATCTAAATGTGTATGCGTTTAGATTTGGGTACGCAAACCTAAAACGCGTACATGTTATGAAACATGCATGCATTTCTTAAACCTATTTATTTTTTTAAATAAGTGATTGTTTTTTCATTTTAACTATTAGTTTGAGCCACACCAGAGAAGAAGCAAGACTACATACGCATTTTGAAGGGCCTAATTGAAGCAAATTTTCATTGCCACCTCCTCCTGTTGACATAACCGACCTTAGCACCTCCAGGTTGGTTGAATTCTACCATTTTTTTGTTGTATATCTTGAATTTTTTTTTGTAATTGTTATTTAGTATTTCTTTGTTTAGTTTGTTTTAGTTCAATATTTTTATAGTATTTAAATTGCATTTAAAAAACCAAAAACATCAACGAAACAAAGAACATTAAATTGTAAATCAAAAACCATAAAAACTAAACCTAAATTGGACACATTTAACTTAGAAATCAAAACCCTAAACCCTAGGTTCCAAAAAACATAGGTCCCTAAAAACTAATTTACCCAGGTTAATCCTTGGACCTAAACCCTAAAGCGTAAACCTAAAACCCTGTTTACCCTAAAACCTAAGCCTAAAACCCTAATATTTTTATCTTTTAGATAGTGCAACTTGAACTTGTACAATAAATACTTTCAATGTAACCATTTGTGTTGAGAAATAAGGAGATGTTTCTTAATTAGTTCAACAAATCATAGCATAAATTTATGAGGTTGATCTAATTAGGATTTGATCATGTTTCTATGTTACACCATTGCCATACTCAACTATAGTTTAAACATTCACATTTTTTAGTATGGTTACAAGTTTCAATCTCGTTAGGATTGATCATGTTGCTCTTGCTCATTGAGTAATTTCAATTTGGAAATTTCCCTCTTTCCTTGCTTTAATTTGTGTCCTCCTTGTCATTGGTTCTTAACTTTCACTTCACATAATTTTAGAAGTATCCCTCCTTGGAGGTTTCTTACATTTTTTATTTGACATACATATGTTTTCATGTCGTCAAATCTCTAAATAATTATATAGTAAAGATCTAATTTCTTCCATTTTTGCATGATAAATTATGCACACCAATTCACATGTATAAATATGATTTCATTGTACAACTAAAAAATTTAGTGAAGTCTTTGTACTTAAAGAAGCCATTTTCAATATATGAATATAGTTCAAGCTCATCTTTGTTTATTTTGTACATTGCAATTACCACTAGCATATATCTATGTGTCCCCTTGAATGTCTTCTATTATTTTTTTATTCTTATCTGTAATGCCCTGCTAAGGGACCCGATGGATTAACACAAAAGACCTTCAACAACATGTCAATAAATTTTTTTTTAAAGAAACTAAGGTAACACTAATTAATACAACTCAACAAATTAATTTGGATGATATCATTACATTAACATCATATCATAATCACATTTTAACTTAAAGGCAACATTAATCATAGCCCACTTACACACTTATCCACCATGGTCCCCTAACGTCACTACTACAATACACCTACATCAACTAAGCCTATAGAAATACATTTGATACACTAAGAGCACATCCAATCAATTCTTTGAATGTAAAGTAAATCTCATACATCAAATTACATATGATAACATAACTTAATTATAAATAACATCATCTAACACTATGCCAGTATGATCCTAATCTTAATCAACACCATGAAATATGTACATAAAAATATATCACATCTACTACTAATTTAAGTTCATATGCATCTTAAATACAACATTTCTATGTTAACCTTTTTCATTACATAATAAACAACAATAAATATATCTTCAAGGTTACATCGACTTATTTACATTTTCATTACAAGAGTGCTACAATGTACAAGATATATTAATCTAAGAAGAATATATGTATATATAATACATATTGAATACAATTTTCATGGAAATACCACCTGCACATAAATTTAGCTATGCAATGTAATGGAAAGAAAAACTCTCCATGGTGTGCACGAATGGCACCACCTAAATTTCAATGGATGGTTCGGAAATACCACCCTACCACGTGGAACCCTAAGGCCCACTCCCTCCGTGCTAGGAGACAACACTAGGCCCCACACACATGCAAAACAACATATACAATAAGTGGCTGACACAAAACATCCAAATGAGACTACATAAAATAAGAATCAACTAAAAATCACAAAGATTTTCACAAAAACTTTCAGATACTTCTAAAGACTCAATCACATAACACAAATAGATAAGAAACTCAAAAGCTGATCATTATACTACAACACATACAATGAAATATATAACATCATTTACACAATCTTATAACATAATAGTCAATCTTCAATTTAGCAGTTCATAATCAAGACTAACAATACATAACCTTGGTATAAGTGATCTTTACATGGTACAAAAGCCTCAACATAAGTTTTCACAAATGGGAAGAGCTTATCAACATAAACACAATAAAACATTCAAGCACAAATAATACAACACAATATAGACAAAATAATAGAGCTATTTTCTTCTATACAACTTCAAAATTGAACTAATTTTTTTCTCTTGACAATAGTAAATCTGTCATCCATAAAATAACCATAAAACATTCAAATCAATTCGAAATCCAAATATATTAAAGACCCATTTCATATTTGGCCCTCAACTACTCAGCAATGCGGATGGAATTAAGCAAAAATGACTCAAAAATTTACAAAATGCAAAATAACAAATGGATCCCACAAAAACCTTTTTTCAGTATACCCGATTACAACCCAAAAGACAAAATAAGAAACCCAACAACCAGATTTTTTTTTAAAATATAAAATATTAAAATTTTAATTAATTTAACCACTTTAAAATTCTTATAATTGTAAAATCCTAGTCTTCTATTGACTGGTTGTAATTACAGGAAGAAACAAGAGAATATTTGCAATCATAGAGTAGCAACTTGACAGTAGCCCCGTGTTTCAACCATATCTCAAAAACTACGATCTGAGTTTTTGATATTTTTGAACATAATTTAAAAGATAACAAAACGCAAAAACTCTTTAAACTTCTCACCAACCCAGTTCGTAAAAACAGAATTATGGGCGACGCAATCAGACTATTTTATTGGTAGAAAACAGAGACAATAAACATATATTGATTTTTATTCTGAAATAAATAAATGTTTCAGTCACACATAAAATAAAAATATTTATCATTTATTTTCAAGAATCAAAGAGAAAAATAAATCAAATTGCTCTTGTGTAATGTTAATATATGTTATCAAAATGAAAACAATAAACACAAATAATAGAACTTTAAACTGAAAGAAAGCTAATTAATTTTGAAAGAGTAACAAATGAAGCTTTTTCAGAGGCATTCCATCTTCTTCTATCTCCAGAGATTTGTTTGAAGTTGTTGCTATCAGATTGTGTAAGCTTGGCTTCTCCAAATGGCAATCTGCAGAATGAGTATGCAAAGTGATAAAGCTTCTCTATCATATATGCTAGTGAAGGTGAAAATGTTGACGGATATGCACAGGGGTTGTAAATTGAAACTAAACTATGTGGAAGTTTGGCCATGATATGCTATGATATTATGCTATGCTATGAAATGAGAATGCTAAAAGGCTTATGCTATTTGCAATTTGGCTATAGTTTATTTGTTGAAAGCTTCTATATGATTTCAAAGACCCGATAGTCCTATTTATAGCTTTTTGCAAGCAAAATATTGGCTGGCAAGGATCAACAGCTGTAAGGTTGTCTGGTAAGTTTGAATGGTGAGAAATGGAGAAGTTGAGAATAAAATGGAAGAGGTTGGGAGGTTGGAGAGAAGAATGGATGTCTGTCTTCAACCCACGGGAACAAGCTTGCATAGGAACAAAGGAATTTAATTTTTTTGTTTTGGCAGTTTGTTTCTCGGTTGTTGAAGATAATGCAAATTAAATAAATAAATAAATAAATTTATTTAATTTCATGTGAATTTGAAGAAAATTAAATATTTTTGAAATATTTAATTTTAGAACTATAAAAGACTTCAATTAAATATTTTGGAATATTTAATCATGATGTGACTTTAGAAGAATTAATTAAATATTTAGAGATATTTAATTGTAAATGGAATTTAGAAGATTTTAATTAAATATTTTGGAATATTTAATTGTGAATGGATATTAGAGGAATTTAATTAAAAGAGAGAAATATTTAATCTTTATTTGAATAAAATATTCAAGCCAAGATTATTGATAATTAATATAAATAAATTGTAATGTTTATTTAATTAATTAAGAAATGAATACGAAAAGATGATTAAATAAACTTATTTATTTAATCGAAATGAAATAATGAACAATATAAATAAATTATATTTATTTATTTATTTATAATGCCAGATCGAATAGAGATTTAATTAAATATTAAAAATATTTAATTAATTACCAAACTATGTGATGTGACCATTTTTAGGTGTATACATTTTGCCCTTCTTTGAAGTGATGTGTTTTACGATTGCTTCAAAGAATTTTGGAATTTGCCCAAATGTTGACTATCGAATGTTGATAGGTATATGCCCCCTCAAACGATGAATCGATAATATTTTGATTTTTGTGAATTTTTTGAATTTTTTAAATTTTTTTGTGAAATTTTTTATTTTTATGATTTTGAAGATGTCGATTCATTGTTTGAAAATTATGATGTGAAAAAAATGACTTAAAAAGATGTGATATGAAAAATTGATGACTAAAATTGCCCCTGTTGTGATAAAATGTGTTAAAATCCACCAATTTTACCCTTAAATAGGTTAAAAATGTCATTTTCCATTTTAACCTAGTAAAATTTGTAAATTTTGAGCTCTGGAGAGATAATTATGGCACTTCTGATTCACCAGCATCGTTTCAAGCGTATTCAATGACATTAGCAGCCAGCACACTATAGACCCCTGGTATGTACCCCGTGAAATTCTTGCTTTTTGAAAAAAATTCATTCGTTGCACGTTCATCGATGTTTTGATTGTGAAATATTGTGTTTTAGCGCCTGTAATTATTTTCATAGTGCCCATGATTGAATTGTGTTTTGATAAATAAATTTGTTCCCAAAGTTGTAAAATAAATAATAGCTGATAAATTTGCTTTTAAAGTTGTTAAAAACAAATAGGATTGATAAGTTTGCTTCTAAAGTTGTTAAAAACAAACGTGATTTTGATTATCTGCTTTCCATGATGATGAAAAACAAATAGTTTGATTGATTTGTTTGCTTCTAAGGTTGTTAAAAACAAACGTGAGTTTGATTATCTGCTTTCCATGATGATGAAAAACAAATAGTTTGATATTCAGATTTGATTGATTAATCATGATGATTTGATATTGATTTTGATTTGTCATGATGATGTTGCAACAGGAGAGATTGAGCGTATTGCAGTTACGGGAGACATTCCCGAGTACATGGACATTGATTCCACATCGGTTATAATCAGATTGGGATGTGATCGAGGCATGTGGATTGACTTTGTTGATTGACATGCCTGAGGTGTGCCTCAACAGAGCTCTATTGACAGCACTTGCAGAGCGGTGGCATAGTGATACCAACACATTTCATTTACCAACTAGAGAGATTACAATGACCCCTGAGGACGTATATCGCATCTTGAGGATCCCAGTGATGGGAGAGATAGTGGTTTTTGATAGCCGAGAGGCTAGAGGCACTGATGCTTTGAGGAGGATTTTCAGAGATGATCATATTGCTGGATACTTTATCCCATGGGGTGAGATGACAGATACATATCCACCTTTACCGTCCGTACTTGCAGGTTTCATTGGAGGTGTTTTGTGCCCCGACCATAGGTCAAAGGGGTTCGCAGTCGGGTGGGGTCGTGTGTTAGAGAGTATGGTGATGCAGGGGACATGGTATGTGTGGGGGACATGCATGCTTGCTCACTTATATGATGAGTTACATCATATTGTATATGGTAAAGGCCAAAGTTTTGCTGTTGGTTGCTCGTTACTACAAATATGGGAATGGGAGCACTTTGTCATTATGCAACCATTGACTCGTGGATGATGACCTGTTGGTCGATCGTACAGATGGGGATATGCTGATATTATTGCTCAGCCGAGACTGGGCAAACTGGATCATTGGCAGCGTCTCTTGAATGGTCTAGATACAGTATGCTGGCGGCCATATTTAGATTGTGAGGCATGGCCAGAGGATGCGAGGGAGATGCCCTATGTTTGTACGTCCAGATATCTTATTGGGCATACTCCATGGATTATTGAGAGATTTCTTACTGGACAAGTATGTTGGCAGTTTGGTCGGATTTAGGGTATGCCTATGGGTTCCTCTATTTATGCACAACGACAGCCAGAGCTTGCAGTATGGGGTCCACGGATTTCCTATGAGGCAGCAGTGGCATAGTTCACCAGTTTAAGAGTGGTGATGTGGGATTACCGAGTTGATGTCCTTGATGCAGCGACGACACCAGAGTATAGCCAGTATGTGTTAGAGCATCCTGCACCACATATGTTTGATCCTGATGAGCCTATTGCTCCTGTTGCTGTACAGAGACCACAGAGAGGCGGTCAGAGATGATAGAGAGATTCAGCGTCAGAGGGTGATGATTCAGAGGGAGGGGATGATGATGAGAGTGGAGATAGTGATAATGATTTAGAGGGGGATGATGATGAGGAGGAGGGTGGAGGTAGGGGTGGTGATGGTAGGGGTGGTGATAGAGGTGGCAGGAGAGGTGGTAGGAGAGGTGGCAGAGGTGGACCACGGATGAGACATACGGATCCATCACCTTCAGTAGATCCAGTGGTGTCAGGTCAGATATCCTCTCTATAGAGTACAGTGCAGAGCTTATAAAGTCAGCTAGCATAGGCACAGACCCTTATTACACAGCTTCAGGGATAGTTGACTTCAGTTACTGCTGAGAGGGATACAGCTAGACAACGGGGTGAGCAGGCCATTGCTTTGGTAGATAGTCTACAGAGAGTGGCAGCGAGTACCTTGCCTAGTGATATGATGAGAGAGGTGACCAGAGCCACCCGAGAGGCCGAGTTTTATAGGACCAGATATCATGATGTTGTTCCACCGGAGCGAAGGGAGAGTTATACACAGTCACGGTCTACCCATAGTCGCTCTCAGACTACCAGTAGGGGTGTGACACATCCATTACCTCCAGGAGGGCCATCAGGGACAGGTGGAGTAGGTCCATCAGGTGCAGGTGGTATAGGTCCCAAACCAGCTCCATCAGAGGATAGCACTGCCTAGTGCTTTGTACATGATGTTTTTGTGATATATTCATTGAGACATTTGTATACACCCTGAGATGATCTCATTTTTGATGATGTTATATCATGTGTAGTTGACATCCTTGTACATTTTGACATTCATTTTTGAGATATATGAAATGCAACGATGATTTATGATAAGATAAATGCGTCTATTTTCTATATGCATGATGTGTTATGATATGATGGTTTCTCAATTTTATGCTTATGATGTATATGTATGCATGATTTATAAGATGAATGAAATCTATTGATGAATGATTATATGAAAATGATACGATGGATGATAAAATTTATGAATGCTTATAAATGTTTTGATTATGATGTACACTTTTGATTTTATGATTTTCTGATGCAAATATGTATGAAAACTGTATGAAATGATGTTTTTGTGAATGTCAAAATATACTCAGTCATGTATTCAAAAAGATATGAAACACTTCATACTTTGTTAGCTTTTGGGAAAATCTTATAAACGCAAAAACACAGATTCTAAGATGAATGCAATCTATACTAACCATGCAGGATATTCGTACAATATTGCCATTTAGAGAGCTTATTTGTGTTTTTTGTATCATCATAGAGCATTGAAATGTTGAAAGTTAATACAAGCATCAAAGGGTATGTTAGCACCAGTGATGACCTGAGTATTACTTTCATGATTTTTGATATAGCAAGTTAATAAAAGCATCTAGGTATAATTGAACCGAGATGACCTAAGTATTGCTTGCATAAACAAACAAGAGTTAACCAATTTCCCATGCAAATTCTGAAATGTCATCAATGATACGTAGTAGAGCATGTCTCGTGACCAATTTGCACAGTACTAATGATTTCCTCGCAAACAGTAGACAAAGAAAAGTCATACTCCTTCCTTGCTTTTCTAGTTCAGTACATCATTGAATTGCTCCAGAGATATGATAGAAAAATCAAACAACCATTCAAATCTTGCCTAAAATATTTCAAACATTATTCAGATTAAGATCATCCAACTTGGTTATCATCATTGATGTTCTCGTTTTGATAGTTGTTTGGATCATGTTGTTTTGATGTCAATTGGCATTGAATAAGCATGTTGTGGTTGATTTGATACAGCAATGTTTGTTGTGTTTTGGAAAACCATCTTGTGTCTATTTGTGATATTCAAAAAAGCTCATTGTCCCTTCTTGTTCAGTCTATGTTTTTGTGTTTTGCCCCCAGTGTAAACACAACCTAAGGAGTATGGATATGTACAAATTTCATCAAGCCATGATGAAACACAAGGATTCCCGCCATATGATGTGGATATGAAAGATATGTACAGATGATAGATATGAATGGATGATACCTAAAGTGAATGCAAGACATAAGCTAATAGATGGAGGAGCCTATTTTGATCACAAGTAGCGCCTGTTTGCCAGGTTTTCACCACGTGTCTTTATTGCACTTTTTCGGGATTTTTTCTAATGTTTATGATTTTTTTTTAGGACTTTTTATGATTTTTTTGGATTTTTTCAAGACTTTTTATGATTCTTTTGGATTTTTTCAGAACTTTTTATGATTCTTTTGGATTTTTTTGATCTTTTATGATTTTTTTTTATTTTTTAGGGTTTTATGATTTTTTTTTTGGATTTTTTAGGACTTTTATGATTTTTTTGGATATTTTCAGGACTTTTTCTGATTAGACATAGAATTTCTTCAAATGAATGCTATTGATCGGCTCTTCAAACAAGTCCCCTTCTGACGTGGATAACTGATATGCACCAGAACCATATGTTGCAATGATGACAAATGGACCAAGCCAGTTAGGTTCAAATTTCCCTTTCTTTTCTCTGTCTTGTTGATTACGTGGATTTTCTCTCAAGACTAAGTCACCTACTTGAAATGCCTATGGTTTAACTCTGTGATTGTAGCTATGAGACATAATTTGTTGATAACCCTTCAAATGGTCAGCTGCATGTTGACGTCTTTCATCTAACAGTTCTAGCTCTTGCAGGCGAGATACTCTATAGTCTTCATCATTTATCAATCCCTTGAGTGAGAACCTCAGCGAAGGTATTTCAACCTCTAGTGGTAAGATTGCTTCTACTCCATAGACCAAGGCATATGGTGTAGCTCCTGTTGGTGTGCGAATGCTGGTTCTGTATGCCCACAAAACTGGATTTAATTGGACATGCCAATCACGACCGACATCATTTACTGTCTTCTTCAAGATCTTCAAGATTGTTTTGTTGGAAGCTTCTGCTTGACCATTACCTTGTGGATAATAAGGCATAGAGAACCTGTGTTGGATATGAAATCTTTCACAAAGTTCATCCACATCCTGATTCTTGAAAGGCCTCCCATTATCAGTAATAATAGAATTTGGAATTCCATATTGACAAATGATGTAATTCAAGATGAATGAAGAGATTTGTTTACTGGTCACAGTCGTTAAAGGAAAAACTTCAATCCATTTTGTAAAATACTCCATAGCTGTGATAATGAATTTATGCCCATTTAATGATGAAGGATGAATTTTTCCAACAAGATCTAGCCCCCACTGAGAAAAAGGCCATGTCGGAGTGAAAGGTTGCAATTCCTATGCAGGTGCATGAATAAGATTCTCGTGGATCTGGCATTTATAACACTTCTTGACAAAAGTAAAAGAATCTTTCTCCATGGTAGGCCAGTAATATCCCATCCTGACAAGTTTCTTAGCTAAAGTCAAACCACTTGAATGAGTCCCACAAATACCACCATGAACCTCTTGTAAGGCTTTTTCAGATTCATCACATTCAAGACATCTAAGGAGTGTACCATCAAGACCACGTCGGTAAAGGATGTCGGCGATCAAGGTATAACGGGATGATTGTCGTATGAAATTATTTTTTTGATTTCGGGATAAATCCAGAGGTAAAATGTTGTCTTTCAGGTAGGTATAAGTCTTTCCATATAAAGGGCAATCAGAACCAGTTAAATGATATATGACTTGGGTCTCAGGATTATCATAGGCGGGAGAAAACAATTGTTCCACCAAGAATTCATAATATTTTTGATCTTCTGACAATTGTAACAAAGAAGCAATTGTAGCCATTGCATCTGCAGCTTTATTATCAATCCTTGAGATTTGTGAAAACTTGATTGACACAAAATACTTTTTGAAATCATCCACCATATTCTTGTAAGGTAGCAACTTATCATTTTTAGTCTGATAATCATCATTAATTTGATTAATGACAAGTTGTGAATCACCATAGACTTGCAACTCTATAATCCACCATTCCAAGGCTATCTTTATCCCTATAAGCAATGCCTCATATTCAGCTATATTATTTGTGCAAGGAAACATCAATCGATATGATTTTGGTATGTTATCTCCTTCAGGTGTGACAAAGAGAATTCCTACCCCCAAGCCTTGTTGCGTATAGGATCCATCAAAGTAAAATGTCCATGAGTTCTTAATCATTGTTGTGAGGACGTCTACATCAGGAAACTCAATATGCATTGGATTTTCTCCTTGTAAAGGTGCTTCAGCCAACTGATCTGCAATGACTTGTCCTTTAATAGCTTTTCGATCTACATAGTGAATGTCAAACTCACTTAAGATCATTACCCATTTTGCAAGTCTCCCTGTTAAAGTAGCTCTGCTTAATAGGTATTTCAGTGGATCAATCTTGGTTATTAGCTTAACTGTATGAGCCAACATATAGTGTCGCAACTTTTGAGAAGCAAACACCACTGCAAGGCAAGCTTTTTCTATGAAAGTGTAGTTTAATTCATGACTTGTTAATGTTCTGCTGATATAGTATATGGCCCTTTTTTTTCTTGTAGAATCCTCTTGTGCTAGTAGTGCTCCCAAGGACACTTCTGTGGCTGAAATATAGAGTATGAGTGGCTTTCCTAGAATGGGTGGAATTAAAACTGGTGGGTTCATAAGGTATTGCTTGATCTGATTGAATGTTGCTTCACATTTGTCTTCCCATTTGAATGGGACATTTTTATGCAATAAATGTGTAAATGGCAAGCTTTTGTCTGCCAGTTGAGCTATAAACTGCCTGATGGACTGTAGTCATCCTTGCAATGATCGAAGCTGATTGATATTTCATGGTGGTGGCATGTCCATTATAGCTTGTACTTTTTCTGGATCAACCTCTATGCCCTTTTCTGAAACAATGTATCTTAGGAGTTTTCCATATGTAATGCTGAAGACATTTATTTAGATTGAGTCAAACATTGAACTTCTCCATTCTGGTAAAGATTTTTGACAAGATTTCTAGATTTTCTTCTCGTGTGTGAGATTTGGCAAGTAAATCATCAACGTAATCTTCCATGAAAGTATGCATCATGTCATGAAAAATGGTTGTCATTGCTCTTTGATAAGTAGCTCTGACATTCTTTAACCCAAATGGCATTACATTCCAGCAATAGGTACCCCAAGGGCATGTGAACGTTGTTTTATCTTGATCCTCTGGTGCAATTTTTATCTGGTTGTATCCTGAAAATCCATCCATTAATGAATACATTGCATGGCCAGCAGCTAAATCAACAATCATATCTATGTTTGGCAAAGGAAAGTCATCTTTGGGACAAGCTTTGTTTAAATCTTTGAAATCTGTACAAACTCTAATCCTTCCATCTGGCTTTGAAATAGGTACAATATTGGAAATCCATTTGGTATAATCAATAGTTCGAATGAATCCAACATCTAAAAGCTTTTTTAGTTCCTCTTTGACCAATAATGCAACATGTGGATGCATTTTTCTGAGTTTTTGCTTTACAGGTTTTGCCCCTGCATTTATAGATAAATGATGCATTATCGGATTAGGATCTAACCCTGGCATATCAGCATACGACCAAGCAAAATTGATTTGATTCTCCTTCAAGAACTCCATGAATTTCAAGACTTCTTCAACTGTTAATGACGTTGCAATTTGCAAGATTTTTCGCTGCTCTGTTGTACTTATATTGATTGATTCTGTTGGTTCTATCAAAATAGAAGATTTTTCATGATAATGCTTGGAAAGAGTGTCAAGTTTCTCATCCTTCAGTGCCTCAGAAAGGTTTTCACTGTCGGATTTGCTCTTTGTTTTTCTCTTGTTGTGATCTATCACTGCCATTTTTCGGTTTTCACCAATAGATCCATCTTTTATTTCATTTATTTTGCAGCTAAGAGACTTGACACCCTCCTTATCAAAATCATGAGTATGAAATTCTTGGATGAAACAACTATTTTCCTCATTAGAGGAACAAAGGAAATTTATAATGTCCTCATCATCATGGAATGTAGGGATATGGATAGGTGCATCATTGTCCCAATCAATAAGTTCTGGATAAACTAAAGGCATGGGATCATTAGGTTGGGTAAGGTCTTGAATTGTCAAAGTCATGATGTGGCTATCATCTTCATGGTAGACAAGGTCTATGATGGTATTCTCCTATTGATTGTCAATCTTGTTAGAATCTGATTTGTCCTCACTTGAGTCATGATCGCTTTGTAAAACATAATCAAGTGGAGGCCTTGAACCTTCTCCTTGTATAAGAACAGGTGCATATTTGTGTATGGTATCAACTTGTTTGTCTCTCCAAAATTCATCATTATAAATGGTGTCCCATTCATATTCATTAGAATCAGTATCTGAACTATTCTGCAATTGGAAAAGTGATTCATGAGGTTTATCTGACATTGATCCTCCTTCATGAGCTGATTGTGCTTGCTGTGAAGTAGAGTCTTCTTTATCCTTACCATATCCAAGTCCTATTTTATCACTTGGATGTATTGAAATAGGTTGAATTGGTTCCACAATTCCTTCTCTTCTTTTTCCTATAGGACCATTTCCTTCATAGCCCATTTTCTGCATGATGGCGTACCCCTTACCATATTGTTCTGTAGGTAACTTAATGTGCAAGAGAGATTCATCTTCATCTTTGTATATCCAACTTAGGATGTCCCTATCTTTAGCTTCTTCTTCAGTGGTGTTGGCTTTAATGAATTTTCCGTCAAACTTTGTGATTGGCACAGAAGCTTGGGATGTAGAGGCTGTTGCAATCTTTTGATTTGATAAGGTTGGCTGACCATGTGACCTCGGAGAAGGAGGTAAAGTAGAAAGAGATAGTGAATATTCAACTACCCCTTTGTCTTTAAAATTTATCTTAGTGTCAAGATTCTTTGTCATTTCTTGCAATTGGACTTGTAGATTGGAAGAAGAAACAACAAGAGCCTCCCTATTATGTGGCACAAAGGCATCTTGAGTTGCTCGGAGATTTGAACAAGTTTGTGTGCTATTGTAATCAACTTGTATGGTTATTTCTTGTCCATCATATGGAAACTTGAGGCATTGATGATACGTTGATGGTACTGCTTGCATATCATGAATCCATGGATGACCCAAAAGTATGTTATAGGAAAGATCCCGATCTAGAACCTGACAAAAAGTATTTTTCACAACAAGTCCCACTCTGATAGGTAGAATTATTAGTCCTTTAGAAGCTCTTTCTTCATCATCATATTCCTTAATAGTTATTTTCCTTCGTGGATCAATAGAATTTTTTGATATTCCCAAGGCATTTATTAGCTTTAAAGTACAAATGTTTAAACCAGCTCCTCCATCTATTAAGACACATCTAATTTGGTGTTTATGGATCATGACTTCAAGATAGAGCGATGAATTATGTGGATGTGTCATGGAGGCATCATCTTTTTCGGAAAATGAAAGACAAGTGGGGGAAGACAAATGTCCCACCATGGCTTGAAATTTGTTTACATCCAAATCAGTGTCGACAGTTGTGTTTACAAGAGCTTCTTCTAAAATATTCTTGTGTATGGGCGATATTTTGAGAAGTTCAAGGATGGAGATTTGAGCTGATGTTTTTCTCAATTGATCAACCAGATTATATTGACTTGGAGGGGAAATAGTTGTTTTAGATGAGCTTCCTTTTAAAACAACCTTTGCTTGTCCTCTTGTAGTCACATTAACCTGTTGATATTCTTGTTTTCCCTTGATTTTGATAACATTAACCCGTTGATCATCAACATAGATGTGACGGATTATATTGTCTTCAACATTATTTATGCTTTTGGCCTTTGCATCTGATGTTTCCCCCTTTTGATAATTTGGTAAAGGATATTTGAATGCTTGATGATCATCATTGGTATGGTGTCCTTCAATTGTAATAGTGCCATTGTCAATTAAATCTTGTACTAGATTTCGCAAAGCTTGACAATTATTCGTTCTATGACCCTTACATTGATGATAATTGCAATAATATGAGTCATTCCATGATGGTGGTCTGACTCGAGGCTCATAATCTCTTTGTGGTGGTAAGGTGATAACCTTATTATCAAGAAGCTCCTTGAGAGCAGACTCAAGAGATTGACCCAAAGTGGTAAAATTCTGCCGATTTGAGAAGAATGAAGGTCTGGACGGATTTGATGTTTGGGTATTGGCAAGATTGTTATTGAAATTACCATGATTATCCTTGGTGTTTTGATTGATCATGCTTTCTTGCTTGGAGGTTTGTCCTTGTTGATTGTTGCTTCCTTGTTGGTTGGTATTTGCTTGTTGATTGTTTTGTGGAGCACTTGATAGATTAAAGATAGATGGTCTTGTTCGTAGATTATTTGCATCTACTATACCATCATTGACAACATTTTTATTTATGTTCCAAAACCTTGTTTTATCGTTGTTGTTTTGGTTGGATGTACTTGGATTATCAAGTTTTATCACTCCTCGTTTAACCAAGGCCCCTTCAATGGTGATTGCATTTTCAATCAAAATTTTCAAAGTTATGAGGACAATGAAGGTTAAGCCTATAGCTTAATTCTTGATCTAGGCTATTGATGAAGATATCCATCTTTTCCTTTTCAGGAATAGGACGGGAATATCGTGCGAATAACCTTCTCCATCTTTGCAAGAACGTAGTGAAGGGTTCTCCTACTTTTTGTTTCACTCTACAAAGATCAAGCATTGTTATCTGGTGTTGGATGTTGTAGGAGTATTGTGATATAAACTGATTTATTAACTCCTCAAAAGTTTTGATGGGTGGAGTGATCTTTGAAAGCCACTCCATGGATTGTACACCTGGACTTCGTGGAAATAATCGCATTAAGTAGGTATCATCATAGGTGAATTCTAGACTCATATTTCAGAAATCCCTCACATGGTCAATGGGATCAGTTTTTCCATTTTACCTATCATATTTAGGGATTTCGCAATGTTTTGGAAAAGGAATCATTTGAAGACTCCTATCAAATGGATAAGGAGATATGTCTTCCAAAACATACTTCTTTGTTGTACCACCTTGCATCTCTTTTATTTTCCCTTGTAATTCTTTTATCTATTGAGTAAGGGCACTAAAGTCAGTAGGAGGAGTTTCAGGATTCTTTTTAATCCCTTCTATATCGAAATTGTGAGGTAACTTAGCTCCTTGATTAGCTAATGAAATAAAATATCTTTCTTTGTTTCGTTCTAAAATCCTTTCCATAAGAGTATGGAATTGGGGATCTTGTTCTACTTCTTGAAGCTTTTCTTTTGTTAATTCGTCAACATTAAATGTTTCCTCTTCTTTCTCATTATGGTCACCCATTTTGCTTGTAGTGGTTTCTCCCTCGTCTTTTTCCATGTGTTTTTGAGATCTCGTGAAGGCAGGCATAGGTTTTGTTCCAAATTCTACTCACTTTTGATCAAAAGAATGAAATAGTGCAATTGTGTGATAGATATGAAAGTCAGGATAGAATGAAGATTCTATGACTTACAAAAGTTTCTAATCTTTAGCTTGTGTTGTTCCCTAATTGAAAGGATAAAAATCCTGTTGATGGGAATTTAAGCAAAAGATCAAGAAACTGATGATTTTGGACTTTATGAAGTTTTGATCATAGCTTTGTAAAAGGATGGATTTTGTGATGGATGCCTAATGTGATCTGAGTTCTCTATTACAAAATTTGATTTGGATGAGTAGAATATTCAATTGCAGGTTGGGGAATATAACATAAACGAATACGTTGACTATGGTTATGCCTTTGAGAAAGAGCTCTTCTTTGAAAGAAAGCTTGTGAGTACAAAGATTCTATAGTATAATCATCAGTGAAACCTCTAACACAATCATGATAACTATGAAGAAAGGTTCTATATTTGAGTAAAACTTTTTGGCTTTGATACAAGAATCGTCTTTTCTTCAATAGTTTCTTGTAGCTAAGGGGTTTCTTTGGCTTTTTAATCCTTTTGAAAACGGATTTCTTTACAAAAGTTGTGGATTTCCAATCTCATAACATGAGAGTAATCAATGTGATTGTGTGTGTTGGATGATATTAATTGAATTAATGTATTGAAAACAAATCAAGCAATTTGTATAGTAGTTGTTTTAAATACTATGCTAAACATCAAGTGTATAATCAAAATGTTTTTCAAAAATTGTTTTAACAAGTTTTACACATGATAAGAATTTCAAACAGACTCACTCTTAGTTCACAAGTAGGTCATCATAGTAACCAACAGCCCACATCTTAAAATTGCGTCGACTCACACAGCCATGTCACCCCCGAAAGGGCGCCCGTGTTTTTGTCTTTTCCAGGTGTGTACTCAGAGTGACAGAAGTGGATACCGGATCCCTTGAGCAAAAAATCCTTGACAGTTATATGGTGAGTATCTTGGGGGTAGATTCTTCCCTCCCCTACATTGTGATTAATATGATGTTCGGAAACTGACTTTGGTTGGATACTACACTAAGTTCGTAGTAAGGGTTTCCGTTCGATGCGGCAAATGATAGACTCCCTCAAGAGACCTCCCTACCTTTAGAACAAAGGCTTTGGGGATGGTTATCAATGCACACTACCGTCAAAAGAGGGTTTCCCCAATTTTACTTTAAATTTTAGAGTGGGGTGGAATAGCCTAGCTTTGGCTTGAACCCACTTGAGTCGTTCCTCTTGGGTGAGTACTTTTTCCCACAAGAGCAGGCTCTCTAAAAGGTTTTAATAAAGCTTAAAATTGCATAAAGGGAAATTGATGAGTTTGGCATTTTGACCACCCAGTTAAGGGGAGAGCATAGGCCTATCACCGTTTAAAACAAAGCAAACAAGGATTTAGTTTTAAGCCCAAAATAGAAATTTACTATGCTAGGTGAAGATGTTGCTTCACAAAAACACGAAATTCTTTTTAGCCCAAAGTCAAATGTGAAGTGACTATCCTAGGATTGCTTAATTCCATTTATGTGTCTACCCTAGGATTGCTTTGTTTTAATTATATGACTACCCTAAGATTTCTTCATTTTATTTAAAGTTATTGGTTGTCCGCGGTTGCGTCGGATTCAGTCAAGCTGTATTTAAATTACAACTTACAGTTTGCAGGTTTTTCAAAACAAAAAAAATGCGCTATAATAGTTATTATGGGCGTTGCAGGAATCTTCAAGGGCACTACAGGAATCCTTAAGAGTGCTGCAGGAATCTTTATGGGCACTGCAAAATGGCTCATGGGCACTGCAGGATGGCTCATGGGCACTGCAGGATGGCTCAGGGGCGTTGCAGAATGGCTTAAGTGCGCTGCAGGATGGCTTAAGTGCATTGTAGGATGGCTTAAGAGCATTGCAGGATGGCTTAAGAGCGCTGTAGGATGGCTCATGGGCGCTGCAGAATGCTTCACAGGCGCTGAACTAGGTATGAATATTTCTGAAACGTGTTTCTTGCGCTAATCTGCTATTTTTGGCCGTAACTTGTCAGAGAAACCTGCAAAAAGATGTTAAAATAGGGGCAAAGGCCCCATGGTGGGCACCAAAAATGTGTAATGTTAATATATATTATCAAAATGAAAATAATAAACACAAATAATAGAACTTTAAACTGAAGGAAAGCTAATTAATTTTGAAAGAGTAACAAATGAAGCTTCTTCAGAGGCGTTCCATCTTCCTCTATCTCCAAAGATTTGTTCGAAGTTGTTGCTCTCAGATTGTGTAAGCTTGGCTTCTCCAAATGGAAATCTATAGAATGAGTATGCAAAGTGATAAAGCTTCTCTATCCTATATGCTGGTGAAGGTGAAAATGTTGACGGATATGCACAGGGGCTGTGGATTATGCACAGGGGCTGTAAATTGAAACTAAACTATGTGGAAGATTGGCCATGATATGCTATGATATTATGCTATGCTATGAAATGAGAATGCTAAAAGGCTTATGTTATTTGCAATTTGGCTATAGTTTATCTGTTGAAAGCTTCTATATGATTTCAAAGACCCGACAGTCCTATTTATAGCTTTTTGCAAGCAAAATCCTAGCTGGCAAGGATCAACGGCTGTAAGATTGTCTGGTAAGTTTGAATGGTGAGAAATGAAGAAGTTGAGAATAAAATGGAAGAGGTTGGGAGGTTGGAGAGAAGAATGGATGCCTGTCTTCAACCCACGGGAACAAGCTTGCACAGGAATAGAGGAATTTAATTTTTCTGTTTTGGTAGTTTATTTCTCGGTTGTTGAAGATAATGCAAATTAAATAAATAAATAAATAAATTTATTTAATTTCATGTGAATTTGAAGAAATTAAATATTTTTGAAATATTTAATTTTAGAACTATAGAAGACTTCAATTAAATATTTTAGAATATTTAATCGTGATGTGACTTTAGAAGAATTAATTAAATATTTAGAGATATTTAATTGTAAATGGAATTTAGAAGATTTTAATTAAATATTTTGGAATATTTAATTGTGAATGGATATTAGAGGAATTTAATTAAAAGAGAGAAATATTTAATCTTTATTTGAATAAAATATTCAAGCCAAGATTATTGATAATTAATATAAATAAATCGTAATGTTTATTTAATTAATTAAGAAATGAATACGAAAAGATGATTAAATAAACTTATTTATTTAATCGAAATGAAATAATGAACAATATAAATAAATTATTTAAATTTATTTATACGAGAATTCAGAGATTTAATTAAATATTAAAAATATTTAATTAATTACTAGACTATGTGATGTGACCATTTTTAGGTGTATACAGCTCTTACATTCAAAAATAAAATTTAAACAAAATATTTCAAAATCCAACCTGGATCCAATACTTGACATGGGTGAGATTTCGATGCCGAGCTCCAAAAAAAATTTGAACTTCTGACTCTCCAATCTAAAAAATTTCAAAAACCACAATTCCCCAACAAAATCTTTTCCCCTCAAATCATAATTGAATTCCAAATCACTCTCCTCCAAATTTCAATTCAAAACTACTCTCAATTTCCAAAAACCTTTGAAAATTTACTTCCAAAATTATGTAAAATCTCTCCATTCTCCAAACTCCCCAAGAATCTTTTTCTTTTCTTCAAATCCTCTAAAATTTCATGCCAAAAAAGTGAAAACTCTCTTTCCCTCTTTTTTTCTCCTAAATAAAATTAATTAAATTCCAAAAAAAGAAAGAAAAATAAAAATACAAGCAACTTCCTTTGTTTTTCCTAAAAAGACTCTTTTTTCCAAAATAAAACAAGGAAATTAAATCCTCTCATAAAATAAATTACTAAAATATTAAATTAAATCACATATCCTCATCCCATTAATAAAATAATTTAAATAAATTAAATAATTATATTAACTCACATAATTAACTCATTTATTTAGGGTTTCCCACTAAATAAATTCAAAATATTATAAAAGAAAAAAAACCTCTTTAAAAATATTCACTCTACCAAAATAGTAAATCAAAACATAAATATAACATATGCTTGCATATTAATATTTAAATATTTACTAATAAACATTATTATTTAATAAATAACATTATAATATGTTAATATTTATAACTTTATTTTCATAAAACATAATATACATATAATCATAATAACATTAATAACAATTAAATAATAACTAACATGAGCAACTCAAGATCTAACTTCACTCAAATAATTTACAAACCAAGGCTAGACATAAACTATGAAATAACTTCACATGAAAGAGAAACATTCACATCAAAACATAAATAACATTAATCAGAATCATAACAACCTAGCTAACCACATGGTTTAACACCAACAAGTTGGGATCTAAAACCAAGACTACACAACAAAATCAAATAATCACATATTCCATAAGAATCACACATAAATGCAACACTCCAACCATAGGGTAAAGGAGATTAGACATTGTCTCATGACAACCTGAAAATATGGTCACGCAATGAATCCATTGTCTCTAGTTGGGGACAATTACTAGGGTTAGGTTATAACTTGGGCCCAGATGTTATCTCCTTAACCACCATTGGGATTAAAGACACGCTCACACCTGCTAATTCAAGTGGAGACGTAGCCTAGTACCTATTCACTCAAACATACAAATTAAAGCACATGTGCATAATAGTTGAAGCACTAGGAAAGAAACTTTAGCAATTGTATCTCATTTTTGTATGTCTTTCATACGTCTAATAGTACGATACCGCCCTTTCCACTTATCCTAACAAACATATTACTGCATCACTTAACTATCCAAGTAAATCTCTGCATAATAATAATAATAATAATAACAATAACATGACAATATACACCATACTCACAAAAACACTAACAGAAGCGCATGTCCCATATTGCAACCACAAAGCTTGAACACAAGTCCATACATCTTCATCTTCAAGTTTCAAAGTCAACTTCCTGCACATCTACGGTGAGAATGGAGGGGCACTACATTATTTTTAGTATGCTTTGAAAACAATGAATGAGATTATATATTAATGTTAGTGTTAAACTTATAATTTCTTCTTAACTACTTTGTCCCACTATAGAGAATTTGTGTCTCTTATCATGAAATTTGAAAATTTAGATAAATCAATTATGTCCTCGGATTTAATTAAATTCTATGTCATACTTGATAAATACATGTATTCATAATCGATATACCTTAGCTCTATAGATATACTCTTGTCGGGAAACAACCACACCTATGAGTAAACTTCCCCTCACCCCAAAAGATAAAGCTCTAGACCCATCAAAACTTAGAATAATAAATTACTTATTGATGAATTAGTTAATTAATGATAGGCTTGATATTTATGAGCTCCATTGAGCACCCTTGTCTAACAATAATCCTAATATAAATAGAATCTAGTATAATTTTTACTTGAATTAAACTACATGATTTTCATCATTTACCCATTTTGACACTCATTCTTGAGTTGTTCGTAATCTAAATTAGTTGGGACCTTTCCTTCTCTTTTCCCACTTTTATATATGTAATATAAGACACTCTAAACAACCCCTAACCTCCTATTAACACCCAATTTGAGAAATCAAAGTTATATATCTACATGTGTTTTATTTTTCATTCTTTATTCCTTTACCTATAGAAATTAAATGATTCCTCGCCTCATGTTCATAGTTTCTATTTATTAATCTTCTTACTTAATTTTTCCAATAATGATTCAAGGAAGCCTCATTGTTGATATTGTAGCCTTTTGTGAGCTCTCAATTCTTGATACATTTTATCCAACTCCTAGTTTAAATGTTGATCTAGTGATTTATTTAAATTTAAATCTTATGTCTTTACCTTAATCCATGTGGTTTTATTTATTTTAAATAAATCAATTAATGTATATCATCAAATTTGGCTATAGTTTAAGTATCAAGTGATATCTAGCTAAAAAATAAGTTTATGAGGCCTTCTTTCAGGGGATTCACTTAATAAACCAATGACATAGTGCATGCATTCATAGGGTTCTAATAAAACCCCCTAATTTCATTTCTACCCATTAGAGTTATAATTAGAACTTACCTCCCTATTTTCACTCAGAGGTATCCTATGTACCACATATAGATCTAACTCAAAACTATTTATAATTGAACCATCCAATTTATTAAAGGTTTAACATAAAATACCTAGATGAATTATGACAAATATGTCATCCTCTACAAAGTTTTGATGTAGAAGAACTTATACAACTCAACATATGAGCTCCCTTTCCATGTACACAAAATGTAATTTAGTGCATCCTTAGATATTTTAGGTATCTTGATTATAGTATACATATTGATCTTTAAAATTATAGTGGATTTATATTTTAGATATACTTGATGATTCTTCTTGGAATGGTTACTAAAAGGTGTTCAATAATTAGTTTTAAGTAACATGTAGGTAGGATTTTATTAAAATTGTATGACGGTATGACAATTATCTCCATTTTTAGTTGCATTCGAAGAGCTAGTAGTAACAACAAACCCTTCATATTAACAACCACACATTGGACTCAATTTAATGTGTACATGCTATGGATTTTTAATGTTATGGATTTTTTAATGTTATAAATTGAATGGTCTTCAAATGAAATGTATTTTGAATTTGTGCACATTCAATGTGATTTTTAAATAACTTTCAAATTGTGTGCATTATTTAATTAGTTTGTTGATATATATTTTTTAATTGTTTAACATGCAATTGTTCACGTGGATCCAAAATTTAACATAGAGGATTTTATGCCTGATGCACAAATTCTTGCAAATCCCATACATCCAGATTTTCCACCACAACAAAACCCCACACCTCCACACTCTCCACCTCCTAACCCCCTACCCCTTGTAGTAGGTCAAGCTTAGTTAAGAGAGAGCATTAGAGCAAACCTTATTGTGATTCAGGGAAATATAGATCTGGTAAAAAATAAGCCTAGAATCCTCCCCATCTCGCATGGTTTGCATCTATGATGCAAACTATTATTGATTATGTTTGATCTATTGATGTGGACCTAAATAGCTTCCATCAATGGAGAGAAGAGAGGAGACAATTCTATGTAGATGGATTGTCCTATAAAGAAATTAATGACCTTAAAATTACCAAACAAGCCACGTGCCAACATTTTTTAACCCCCAAACAAACCAACAAATTCCACCCACCAAAAAACAAATTTTAATTTTATGGTGTAGGCACTGGCAGATAGCTACACATTTTTGGGATAGATGGTGGATGGTGTTTGATAATCAACAACATGGCAATTTTGAGGTGCCCTTATACTTTTTGAGAAAGTTATGAGTTGAGTTTGAGTTGGGTTTAAAACCCAACTATTTTGATATGAGTTCATTTCAGGGAGTTGGGTGTGACATGCCCCAACATAGACTAGGAGTAGGTGTCGATCCTTAATGACATGCTTCGATTGCTCCTATTGTTCCTCCTCCTTCTCTTGGTATTCCTGTTGCATTTTAGCAGTAGAGCATGTTATCAACATTAGGAGCATTGAGTTCACTTTCAGGACATCTCACTCACTAGACTACACACATGACGGCTGAAGTGGCCAATAGAGATCATGGAGGCTTGGGCTATAGGAATACTCAAGCATCCACTTCAGATGACCCACATGGATCTCAGACATAGTCATATATGAATTTACTATATTTTAAGGATCATCCTACATAGGTATGTTCATCTTTTCAACTTAAATTTAATTTGTTTGAAATGTGCAAAATTCATGTAAATAATAACAGCAAATTATATATATAATATAATAGTAATTAAATAAGTGTTTGGTGTAGATGCATGATCACATGATGCCTAAAGCTCAATATGATCATGTCTATATGTCAAGTTTTGTAGATTTGGGCTCACCTTTTGGTCAGGTACTTGAACCAATATATATTAAATAATTTGTGTGGATATATCTAATTTAATTTGAATTTGTACACATGTGTGAAATGATATATTATATCTAGATGTAGGGAGGTCATACGATACCTAGTATTGACCAACCACAAGTTGTGGTGAGCATTCCTGAGTCATCATCAGCTCAAGTGTGTGCTTTCAAAAGTTTGTTAAGTTTAAATTAAATACCCATCATAGATCTAATTTAATTTGTTCATTTACATACACATGTGTGAATGATCTATACAAATTGTTGTACATCTATATGTAGGGATTTCATGAGATACCCATGGCGGGTGCACATGAGACATCGTCATCATTTATGCATGGGCAATCCCAGGTGCGTGATCATGAGGTCATATCATTCGTGGTTGTAAACTTTACTAAATCTCCTATACAATTTTTACTGACCTTTTATATATTTATATATATATATATATGAGGTTTAACATATTGTTTACTTTATATGAATATGCAGGATATAGTAGATCAAGCATTTGGATCTTCTCGAGTGACAGTTATGCTACCCATTGAACAAAATGTGCCAATAGATTCACATGATCATATGGTAATTTATGCATACTAAAAATCATTTTTACTGTATTTACTAGATATTTAATTAAATTTATTTTTATCTAAAAGTTTATATTTTCAAGTTTAAATATGTTTAATTATATCAAAATTTATAAATAACTTTAAATCTAATTTCAAGTTTCTTGTACTCTTTTACAACATGATATAGGTACATCTAATTGACATGGAACAAAGAGGAGACTTGATATGACTGATCAACTTAATAGTTAGATGGTTTTAAATTTTATGGACTATAGATCTTTGGTTTTATTTAAATATATGTGTTGGACTTGACATATACATTTTGAACATGTTATTTCATGGACCATTTCACATACATTATATTGATTAATATTATCATATTTGTGTTTATTTATATTAGTTGACTTTAATATGATGATTATATATGCAGTCAATTATGATCGTGTTATGTTCATTTTGATGATTATATGCACTCATGTATATATAGATATTTTATCTAATTTTTAAGTAAAATATGCACTATATAAATTCTTATCTAGAATCAAATTTCATATATATAATTTATCACATGGTTAGGTGACAAATTAAAACATTCCTTAATAGTTTAGATCATATTCATAATAAATGAAGGGCAAGTAATTTTAACTATTTTCCAATTCTAGCAAATATTTGAATCAATAAACAAAAATCTATCTCCTTGTATGTATAAAATGTATAATTTATACAATTGAACAATTATATAAAATATGGTAAATACAAGACATGAAATGTATAATCTATAAAATTGGAACAAGATATTTAAAAAGTGACTAATAAGTTCATTGAAGTTCATACATCAAACAAACATATATAATGTATATTGATGTTTAATACAACTATATAACATGATGAAACATATATGTGCATGTAGATACAATTAAAACTTGTCAACTTTTAGGTGAAGACCACAAATTGATATTTACATAGTCTCTTGATAAAATAATTTTTCAATGACAATAACATGGTAGACCAACTTGATGAGAACCTACAAAAAATAATTAATGTAAGTAAAGTAACTATAGTTTTTATGAGTCATTTAAGTAAATAATTCATGCGAGCAAAGAACAATATATAGTAAAAGTTAGAAAATTGGATCTTATAAATTCCATACAAATTCAAATGATGTTTGTCATAGGATGGATTAAGGGGTCCTAAGAGGATATAGCTTAAGGGGGGTCCTAAGAGAATGCCTTAAGGGGAGTTAAGAGGATGGCTTAAGGGGATGCAAGAGGGTGGATTAAGGGGATTTGATAGAATGACTTAAAGGGATGTAAGAGGGTGGATTAAGGGGAGTTGATAGAATGATTTAAAGGGATGTAAGAGGGTGGATTAAGGGGATGCATGTCATGAACCCTAGGATATGGCTTAACGGGTCCTAAGAGAATGGCTTAAGGGGAATTAGGAGAGTGACTTAAGGGATGCAAGATTGTGGATTAAGGGTATGTAAGAGGATATGACTTAAGGGTCCTTTAAGAGGATGGCTTAAGGGGATGCAAGAGGGTGGATTAAGGGGATTTGATAGAATGACTTAAAGGGATGTAAGAGGGTGGATTAAGGGGAGTTGATAGAATGATTTAAAGGGATGTAAGAGGGTGGATTAAGGGGATGCATGTCATGAACCCTAGGATATGGCTTAACGGGTCCTAAGAGAATGGCTTAAGGGGAATTAGGAGAGTGACTTAAGGGATGCAAGATTGTGGATTAAGGGTATGTAAGAGGATATGACTTAAGGGTCCTTTAAGAGGATGGCTTAAGGGGATGCAAGAGAGTGGATTAAGGGGAGTTGATAGAATGACTTGAAGGGATGCAAGAGGGTGGATTAAGGGGAGTTGATAGAATGACTTAAAGGGATGTAAGAGGGTGGATTAAAGGGATGCATGACATGAACCTTAGGATATGGATTAACGGGTCCTAAGAGGATGGCTTAAGGAGAATTATGAGAGTGACTTAAGGGATGCAAGATTGTGGATTAAGGGAATGTAAGAGGATATGACTTAAGGGTCCTTTAAGAGGATGGCTTAAGGGGATGCAAGAGGGTGGATTAAGGGGAGTCGATAGAATGACTTGAAGGGATGTAAGAGGTTGGATTAAGGGGATTTGATAGAATGACTTAAAGGGATGTAAGAGGGTGGATTAAGGGGATGCATGTCATGAACCTTAGGATATGGCTTAATGGGTCCTAAGATGATGGCTTAAGGGGAATTATGAGAGTGACTTAAGGGATTCAAGAGGGTGGATTAAGGGAATGTAAAAGGATATGCCTTAAGGGTCCTTTAAGAGGATGGCTTAAGGGGATGCAAGAGGGTGGATTAAGGGGAGTTGATAAAATGACTTAAAGGGATGTAAAAGGGTGGATTAAGGGGAGTTGATAGAATGACTTAAAGGGATGTAAGAGGGTGGATTAAGGGGAGTTGATAGAATGAATTAAAGGGATGTAAGAGGGTGGATTAAGGGGAGTTGATAGAATGACTTAAAAACCTAAACCCTAAACTATAGGACCTAAATCCTAGGAGATGAACCCTAAACCCTTAAAACCCATATAGATTTGTTATTCTAAGCATCTCACAAACCCTAGAAACCCTAAACCCTAAACCATATGACCTAAAGACTAGGAGATGAACCCTAAACCATTAACCCATATTATTTGTTATTCTAAGCATCTCATGAACCCTAGAAACCCTAAACCCTAAACCATATGACCTAAAGACTAGGAGATGAACCCTAAACCATTAACCCATATGGATTTGTTATTCTAAGCATCTCGTGAACCCTAGATAGACTTAAGGGGATACAAGTGGATGGATTAAGGGTAGATATACGAGGATATGGATTAAGGGTTCCTAAGGGGATGGCTTAAGGGGTGTTGAGAGAGTGACTTAAGGGGATGCAAGTGGATGGATTAAGGGTAGATATATGAGGATATGGATTAAGGGGTCCTAAGAGGATGGCTTAAGGGGTGTTGAGAGAGAGAATTAAGGGGATGAAAGTGGATGGATTAAGGGTAGATATACGAGGATATGGATTAAGGGGTCCTAAGAGGATGGCTTAAGGGGTGTTGAGAGAGTGACTTAAGGGGATGCAAGGGGATGGATTAAGAGTAGATATACAAGGATATGCATTAAGGGGTCCTAAGAGGATGGCTTAAGGGGTGTTGAGAGAGACTTAAGGGGATGCAAGTGGATGGATTAAGGGTAGATATATGAGGATATGGATTAAGGGTTCCTAAGAGGATGGCTTAAGGGGTGTTGAGAGAGTAACTTAAGGGGATGCAAGTGGATGGATTAAGGGTAAATATACCAGGATATGGATTAAGTGGTCCTAAGAGGATGACTTAAGGGGTGTTGAGAGAGTGACTTAAGGGGATGCAAGTGGATGGATTAAGGGTAGATATATGAGGTATGGATTAAGGGGTCCTAAGAGGATGGCTTAAGGGGTGTTGAGAGAGTGACTTAAGGGGATGCAAGTGGATGGATTAAGGGTAGATATATGAGGATATGGATTAAGGGGTCCTAAGAGGATGGTTTAAGGGGTGTTGAGAGAGTGACTTAATGGGATGCAAGAGGATGGATTAATGGTACATAAGAGGATGGGTTAAGGGGTTTTAAGAGAATGGCTTAAGGGGATATGAAATCAATTATAAACTTTTTATAAAATGACAATTAATTAAATTTAGTTTTATATTTATACTATCAATTAAATGTATCTACAACTATATATAGTTGCCTGTCTCTAGATTTGAATTCCATTGTAATATATGTGCATCTCCTCTCTTTTTTGTAAAGCATCTAGTTTTGGGAGACCTAAAACAAAAAATGATATAAAACTTTAATTAGGAAATGACTAAAGACATATATATATATATATATATATATATATATATATATATCAATTAAATATATATACAACTATATACTTACCAATATTTATTTACTCTGTTGTACCATATGCATCCTCTCTTTTTTGTAATGCATCTGTGATATTGTCTCATGATCATCCATTGAAATTGTCCATAAAACTTTATTAGCAGGCCTCCCTTGATATCTAACTAGTTTTATTTTGGTTTCTAAAATCAAATGTGAATAATGTATAATCTTCTTGTGTCTTTCATAATCTTCAAATGCAAGCAAGCCATTCTTTCTTATCAAATATTTTCAAAGCCAAGTGCCAACAACAACTGTTGAACCAATTGGATACTCAAAGTTGTCATCATCCACTCTAGGATGTACCAACTATGTTTTCTCTCAACACATCTAGCCAACCAATACTTTGTCTCCTCTTCATTCCCCTCAGATGCAACAACAACATACACATGTCCTGCAAAAATAAATAAAAAATTCAATAAAGAGTGACTTATATTTAATTCACATATAAACATGCATACATATAAAATTCAACTGAATAAATAATGTACCTTCATGTACAAGATCTGAAACACGATCATAATCATTTGATGCGAACACTTGATTATCTTCAATTGTCATTCCATGTTGAACATGTGTCGATGTAGGTGTTAAGGCTCTTTGTTGCCATTGTTCAACCCATTCCATATTTTCACACGCCTCCCAATCACCTACAATACAAAATTGAAAAAATCATGCCAACTCCCTTATCCATATTGTCCATGTGTTTTAATTCAAACTCTTAAACGAATGCCATTTTATAGATCCATTAATTTTTTCACAATCTTGTCAAGAAAAAATATCATTTTCTTCAACTAATCAAAAGAAGAGTCGAATTATTGAGCTCTCACTTGTTCTTGTAGATAATTTGGTATTGCACCAATCCACAATTGCACGTGCATCTCTAAATTTCACAACATCCTCAAATTTTAGTTGCTCTCTAGCAAGAGATTTTTTCACACATGCACCTGCTCCATCGTGTTCTCCCTTACCATGACCAGCTTAAAAAAAACTCCATATGTGTTGGATATTCTTTTCCTTATGAACTCTACATAACCAATAAAACATTCTAGCATTTTTGAATTGGCCTGTGCAATTATCCAACTATATGAGATGTTCCAGCATTTGAATTCCTCTCTCTTTTATTTTTTTTATAAAATATATCAAAACAATATTGAACAAACTTAGATGAATGTAATCGATTATCACTTACATAATAATGGTACTCTCTCAAAAAAAATCTATTATCTTCTCCACTATCATCTGCATGTCTATAAACAATATGAACAAATATAGCTACTTGCACTAAATTATAATACTGTGATTGAATTTCTTCTTGTGGAGCAAGAGAATAATTTTTAGCAAAATCAACAACTAACAATATAGTTCCAATTGGGAGTGTGTTTTTACATAAATGAAATTGATTATCAATCTAATGAGCATACTGAGAGTGTTGAACATATTTAGGTACAATCTTATCTTTAAATTCTTTAATAAATGCATGCGCACTAAATATTTCCACAAATAGCTCACAATGTTTTCCAATTTTTCCATCTTTTAAAAAATACTCAACATTTTAAATTTTTTTTACATCCACTAATTGTTGTCCAAATTCATCTAAACTACTTTCATGCATACATTCTCCTAATAATGAAAAGTTACCACACCTATCGCATTCTCCAAAAATACATGCTTTTAAATAAAATAAGTTTCCATTAGAGGGTTCACAAAACAAACCTGCTATAAAATCTTTGCTTCTTTCAGGTGGCATATTAATACCACAAATGTCTTGCATAATTTACTTAGCATGCAAAGTGCATCGTATATATATTTTTTTGTATTAAGTATAGAAGATAAAAAATACAAATAGTTACAGCAAGCAGCCTTTAGCTACTTACAGCATAAAAAAACCAGAAATAGTTACAGCAATTGGGCAGAAAAACTTGCAAATAGTAATTAGCCAGTTAAGGATAATTGTAGCGAATCAGCTATGCATCAGCCCGAGCATTACACAGACTATTAACTGACAATGGTATCATTCACTGAGTTGTTGTTCCAACTAAACAAGCCTGTTCTAGACTATCGCTACCACCATCAGCCCCTTTAGACTCACTTCCCCTCTCAACTGTCAAACAATTGGATCCGACTCCTTCAGCAGCCAGAGTATTACGAAATGGAAGGGGCCCTTGGATTGTCAGCAACATTAAATGATTGACGAAGCACATTCATAGCCCCCCTGAAATCCTCGGCCATTCTTTGGTTGCAATGAAGTGCGTGGGCACATTGCATTTCCTCTTGGAGAACTTCCACCGAACTGCTCCTGATTATTTCTAGCAACTTTGCCATGGAGACTTCCAGTTGTAGATGAACCTGTGATACAACAGAAAGAAGTGTGAGTTGCTTTGCAGACCCAGTAAGTACCCTTTTACACCCCTGAAATTTATCAGCGTTTCTTGCCTTCCAAACATGCCATAAAATCTCAGTACTTAAACACATCCAAAACTTAAGAAGATCTTTCTTGAGTTTTCTCTTGTTAAATAAAACATCCTGCCATATTATATTGTCATTATTGTCCCATATCATTAGCTCATTACAAAACATTTTCCAAATTTCTTTTGCGTATAAACAATCAAACAAAATATGCCTTATAGTTTCCAGAGTCCTGCACAAAGAGCAAATGTCAATATCCATATGATTAGATTTATAAGGAAGCTTATGAAGAAGAATGAGCCATCTAAAACATGCCTTTTTAGGCTCAACAATGTTATGCCAGATACAATCAAAATTATTCGTCCATATGCTGCTAGGGAGATCAATTTCCCAACTCAAGTTAGCATGAGTAGAAACATCAGTCGAAGTAGTAAGCTCTTTGTAAATAGTTTTAGCTTTGAGCTCAGCAAGCTTAGTTCCATCCTTCCAACGAAGGTCACAGTCCAGAGAGAAAGGATCAGAGGAGTTAGCAAGGAAGTGCATTTCTTTGAAGGCTTCTTTCACAATGTTAAAGGTTCTAACACCAGAAGGGGGCAGATTGAAATCACTGGCTAGGGATTCCCAACTTTTGAGCTGGCCATTGATCAGGATGTCGTTGAAGGTCCGAATGCCAGCAAGATTCCACCTTTTGGCAGAGCAGCCTTGCAACAGGGCAAGAGGTTTGCTATTGCGACAAAGGTTCCACCAGATGGAGCTACTAGAATGGCAGCATAGTCCATTAGCCAAGGGGATGGTGCTAGCTTTGCAAAGGGCATTAGATTTAACAGTTTCCCAGGCCTTCCACAGGCTTTTGAACATTGTAGAGCCTATCAGAGTCATAGGGTACTGACCCAAAAGAATGTCACACACTGGCAGACCTTTCCAAGTCTTCGCTTGCCTGGGGGTGGCAAGTAAAACGTTGTTCCTTATCAACACCTTCCAAGGCTCGTTACCATCAAAAGCTCTTGCAATCCACTTGGCTGCCAAAGCAATACCTTGCAGCCTTAAATCCTTAAGACCAAGCCCACCCCAATTTTTTTCCACACAGCACCAGCTCCAATTAACAGCATGCTTTTTCGTCTTACCCTTACCATCAGACCAGAGAAAGTTTCTTATCTTTTTTTGGATCTCATTTACCTGGTAACTACTGAACATCCAGACTGATGCAAAATAAATGTTGTACGAAGACAAAATCTTCTGACAAACCTGCATTCTACTGGCTAATGAAAGATAGTGTCTGTCCCACTTCGCAATCTTGCTCTCAATTTTGTTACAAATCCACAGCCACATCTCCTTCAGATTGGGATTGACTGAAAAAGGGATCCTGAGGTATCTTATGATTTTGTTGGGTCCCCTCCACTGAAAATCATAATTTTCCAACCACTTGGGGGGGGGAATCCTCCCACCCAAGAATGCAAGACTTTGCAATAGAAATTTTGGCTCCCGAAGCCTGACAAAAAAGGTCAAGCTTGCCCATTAGAGTCTCCATGTTCCTTTCATCTAGCTCCAGGAAAATTGCAATATCATTTGCAAATTGGATATTAATTAGCTCATTTTGATCAGGCAGCTTGAAACCTTTAACTTTCAGAGAGAAGGACTGGTCTCTTAGCAGGTAATGGAGAGCATCAGAGGTAATGACAAAAAGAGTTGGGGCCAAGGGGCACCCCTATCTGATAGATCTCTCAAGCTCTAATTCCTGAGAAACCAGCCCATTAACTTCAACTTGGGCCATAGCGTTATTCAAGAGAGTATCAACCATATTGCAGAATTCCAAGGGGAATCCAAAGGCAACAAGAGTTGTTCTCAAGAAGGGCCATTCAACCCTATCATAGGCCTTTTCGAAATCCAACAAGAGCATTGTTGCGTTCTGATTGGATTGTCTTGCCCAGTCTAGGCCTTCCCAGCTAGTAACCAAGTTTTCCAGGATATACCTTCCCTTTATAAAACCAGTCTGGGTGCTGTTGATGAACTTTGGCAGGATATTAGAAAGCCTCAAGGCCATTACTTTGGCCAGAATCTTGTAGGAGACGTTTAGAAGAGTAATTGGGCGCCAATTCTTTATAAGGGTTTTGTCACCCCCTTTTGGTAACAACTTAATAAGCCCCTTGTTGATTTCCTTCCCCAGAGAGCCCCTATCAATTGCCTCTTGGTAAACTTCCAATAGGTCATCACAGATCCAATCTTGGAAGGATTTATAAAATTCCACCGGGAGGCCATCGCTACCTGGCGACTTGTCATTTTTCATTGCAAGAATAGCCCTCTTGATCTCTTCCCTGGTTAGCTTGGTGCCAAGCAGGGCTGCATCCTCTTCCAAAATTTTTTTGGGGATGATCTCTTTTATGAACTCTCTGGCTCTTTGGTTGTTAACCACATTCTTTTTAGAAGTAAATAGGTTCTTGAAGTACCTCTGGAATTGCTCCAAAATTTCTTCCTAGGAGGTGAAAATTGCTCATTATCTCTTATTTGACCAATATGCTCTCTGAACTTCTTCTCTCTAATGTAATTAAAAAAGAATTTTGAACCTTTATCCCCACAGTTGAGCTAGTTCAGCCTAGCTCAAACTTTTTGCCCTTGAATTTTCTGGTTTTGAAACCCCCTCAGCCTGTCCTTTGTTAAAGAGAGTTCCTCCCTAAGCCTTTCATTGTTTGGTTTAGCCTGAATTTTGGACTCTACATCCAGAAGACTAACTTGCAGCTTATTTTCTTCCCATCTGTTGTCCTTGGCCTTCTTGCCAATAGTCTGAAACATTTTAGTCTAGGAAATCACATTTTGATTCCACCTTCCAATTGCACTCTCTTTTCTCAACAGCCACTTGTTAATCTCTCTTATTGAGGAGATAGCATCTTTGCAATCTTCATCCTTAAGAAGGGCAGTGTTAAGGAGGAACCCATCCTTCCTTAGCCTGTCACAGGATTGATTGTTGTTTATGACAATTTTGGCCTTAATAGGATGATGGTTGGAAAGGGTATAAGGATAGACACAGACTGGACGACCCTCCTCATTAGGGATGAAGCTGAAACTATTTTTATTCACATACAGCCTATCCAGCCTACAGTATATCCTTCTATCCCCTTGCTGAGCATTGCACCAAGAATACCAAACCCCTTTGAAATCCTTTTTCCTACCTTCCATGGGATCAACAAGGCTAAGCTTGCTTTTAAGTCGAATCCAGAAGTGTCTCTTACAACCTTTCCAAGACATGTCCACCCTGCCACATTTGTCTTCTTGCTGTTCAATCATATTAAAGTCACCCCCCAAGATCCAGGGCACCTCCGGTAGGTTGGCAAGCCATTGCCATAGGGAGGCCCTCTCTTTGTGATCATTGGGGGCATAGACAGAGCAAAGACCAAAGGAGGTACCTTCTTTGTCCACAATCACCCAAACTGCCCTGTTACAGGGGGAGGTTCCAAATTTGGTGACCCATTGGCTCCAATTGCTTGAGAGGATGATGGAGGCACCTCCCTTGCCTTTATCATGCTTGGTGTTGAACATGACTGAGTCCTTCCAAATAAATTTCAGATTAGTTTCCAAGGTGAAGCCTATTGCTTTGGTTTCTTGAAGGAAAACCACGTCTTTTTGCTTATCCAAGTTTAAAAATCTTCTCACAATGAATTTTCTGTCAGGGGACTCTAGCCCCCTGACATTCCATGAGACACAACTAAGCTTCATCTTCCACGGTCTTGGGGTTAGCCTCTTGGTCTTGCTTAAATTGCCCAAAGAATTTGGGAAGATTTTCCTCAAACTCAACCCTTTTGGCATCAGGCGTTTGAGTTATCGTACTTGTTTTCCTTCTTCTCTTTTTAGACAACTGAACATTTTTGGTTAAAGGGATGGACAAGCTATTTTTCCTTGGCCTTCCAGGCCCTTGCTTGGGCCTGACTATTTTTTCGGTCTACAAAGATGTGACGTTCCCTTGAGTCTTGCAGCAAACAACTCTGGCCTGCTTTTCAGAGCCACAACCAAACTCACACTTGGGGTTGTCACTCCCCTGAGTGCTGGAGCGCCTGGGGGCAGCGAGGGTGCTATGATTATCAGGATGCGTTGTTGAGCTTCCCTTGTTTTCAACCACAGACGTAAGATCTGTGTGGGCACATACAGTTTGGACAGAGGGGCAAGGGGTGACGCCATCAGGGAGGGAAGAAGAAACCAAGTTGGGACAATCACCAGGGGTTGTTATCTCACCCTTGCTTTGATCCCCCTTTAAGCTGATAACCTCTTCCTCCAACATGGAGGCACTCCGACCATCCTCTGGCAAACTGGATTTACCACACAGAGCATCTTTCGAGTTGGCACAAACAGGCTTAAGATGACTTTCACCATTTTTAACCAGATACATTTGGGATAACGGGGGGGGTGCAGGACTATTTTTATCTTTAGCCAAAAATTCATTTGCAATTCTGTTTTTAATCTCCCGAAGGACCAATTGCTGGGCATTTAGCTTCTCCATCAAGGTAGTGTTCACAACATTCTCTGGGGGTTGTGGATCAACCTTGGGGGGGTTAGTTGTACTTTTCAACGCCTCTTCCACTGTCAAATCCCCAACCTCCGACAACACTTCGAAAGGATTACTGAGCGAGATGACACAAGGGGCTGCAGGGTTGGTAACTGAAGCTGAATCCTCTTGAGTAGGGGCCACAATTGGGTTGATGGTTTGGATGGGGTCTTGGCCTACAAAAGAATGATTACCTCCCATGTCCATGCCGGCATTGTTTTCCACAGTTTGCCGCACTGTCAGCTTCTCAGGGCACTCATAACTCCCGTATGCCATGGACCTGGAAGAGTGCAAAGGCTGATTAGAACCGGTTGCATGGAGTTCCGCTTTAGGGTTAGGGACCACCTCAGGCTTCTCCAGATTGGGATTTGAGTTTGAGCGGTTTTTCGGGTTCTTCTTAGCTTGGCTGTTCTGAATTAAAGGGCAAAACTTCCGGATGTGACCTTCTTGGCGACAAAGGTAGCATGCATTTAAACCTCCCAGGATCTCAATACGGCAACTGAAGGGACTAATTTCATCCTCGACCTCCAAGCACTAGGGAATTTCAACCCCTGGCTCAAGGGACACCAGCACGCGGGCGTCAAGGTGAGGAAGAGTCGCTTTCGTTTCATCCATTCTCATGACTTTTCCAAACGGGGTGAGCAGGAGAGGAATGATTCTCCAATATTCTAGTGGGAGGTTTTTAATCACCAACCACCGCGGATAGGATAAGGCTAGGATTTCATCGGCAATGGCTGTTGGGGACCAAGCTAGGGCTCTGAAACCACAGCCCCCAATATTCCAGTAGGCCTTTGAGAGCGCATTTTCTTGCATAGAATGAGACTTGAAGAAGATTGCAAACAATCCACGCTGTAACATTCTACTAAAACTAACAACAATTCCAAATTTATTTGCCCAAACGCTGGAAAACCAAGAATCAAAAAATTTCTGAGCAGGGACTTTGTTTAAATCAACAGTGGCCAAAAAAATAGTCGTGTCTCTAAGTCTAGATCTTTCGTTAGTAACCAGTAATTTCATGTCATCGTTTGGAGACAACTTGCAGATGGGGGGTGCAGAAAGGTACTTACCAGGCACCGTCACACCGTCAGGGAGATCAAAAACCTTGCTGTGAGCGCTAGTCAGGAACTTCGCATTCGCCGAGAAGGAGCCCTCAACACCAGAGATGACATCTTTAAATGACTTCTCTAGATTGCTTGAGGGCTGAGCCGAGTTAACCCCACTATCCCCTGGGTCGGGGGGGTCTGAATGTCCCACCATGAAGGCACAGAGAGTCGAGGCCAATTCAACCTCTGAAGCACACGGGAGAAGAACAAACAGAACAAGAGGCGGAAAAAGGCATAAATGATGAAAGGAAACAACTAACCCTAGTGACAGAAGGCAAAATAAACGGAGATAAAAGGCAGGCGTGCGAAGGGTACCAAAAGAGACAACAAACCTGCATGGGGGAGGGCCAGCCTCCCCCACCTGGCCTTGCGAAGTACTTCTCCGGTGTGAATCCCGAAGCGAACGCCCTGGTCAAATTTCATTCACCATGCTCATCTCTGTTCCTCAATCAAGGTTCACTCATCAATTAGGTCCAAATTTCTTTCAAAGATAAAAAATCGCATCGTATATATTGAAAACTATCATAATAATAATGAAATTGTACACGAGTCTTACAACAACAAGAGATTCGTTGCTTATTAATTCTAACATACCAAGGTTTACACTTTTTGAATGATCTTTAACTTATGTTAATATTCAATGGTAAGATTGAAGCATTTAATTTTTTTTTATATAATTCAGTTTGAGTCATATCTAAGAGATGCTTTGGATGAGGTTCATGAATTTTGGAACCCACCCTTAATTTTAAGACATCTCTAATGTTAGGTGATACTCTTGTATTATCATGCCAAAATTTATCAATTAAAGCTTTAATTTTATTAGTTAATTTCATGTCTAATCTTGGAAGTCTACCACTAAAACTCCAACATTGATTAATTAGATTTTTTTCAATACTTTCTCTTCTTTTAGCAGCTCTTATCAAAGTTTTATGATTTACTTTTATACATTTACTAATCTTACTAAACATTCTTTTATTTGAAGTTGCTTTATCAATTAGAGCAGTTGTTATTGCACGATGAGCTGCATTCTTATCTTTAGATCGACTTTTCTTACCTATACAATCAATAGCATTAGCAACACTATATATGACTTGTTCTACTAAATCATCTTTCTTTTTTGGTTTTACAAAAATACCTAATCTTTTCATCACTTTTCTCATTTTTGGCATTCTCATCAATTGCACCATGAGTTGACATTGGAATCCTAATTTCTTTCTATAAAAAAACATTTTATATATTCTATTTCCATAAGTTCTAATTTTTCTCCAAGAAACTTTACCATGAAGGTTATCTAGCACGTCTTTTTCAATTGTAAAAAAAATATTTTCACCTTCATCCATACAAGGGGTTTCATTTTCATTCACACAAGAGGCTTCATTTTCGTTTTCAAATGTAAAAGGGATTTCATTCTCATTTTCATCAATATGAGGGATTTCATTCTCATTTGCATTCTCATAAGATATAATTTCATCATTTTTTTGTTTTTGCATTGTTTCAAACCCTATAATTATTGATATCATCAATGGTGTATCCAGCTTTATCTAAACAAGCAAGATCAATAATCAAGACTTGGGTTTGAAAACACACCTAGATAGATTGTTTGAATAGGTCCATTTTCCATATCATTGAGAGGTGGATTTGAAGACATACCTGAAGTTTTTTGCATAGGTACTATTTCCATATCATTCAAAGTTGAAGTTGAAGGCATAGTTGGTTTTGTCTTCATAATTGCATTTTCTTCCATATTCACCATCTCCACATTTGCATCATCTATATTCATTTCATCATTCATGGCTTCCTCTTCAACATTCATGGAACTAGATGCTTCCAAATTTTTCATTTGACGAATCCTTTCTCTTATATCCCTTTGTCTTTTTGCTTCCATATATTTATTTGCTTGAATTTCTTTGGGTGTCATTAACTTTCTACATTTTTTTCTTTATCTTTGCTTTGATCCCATGGTTACCAAACCCTCTTTGATGACAAAACAAATGATTCAAGTAACCTATTTTCAAATTGTCATCTCTTTCAAATATTCAAATAAAACTATGTAGTATGAAGATCCTTTCTTCTATAAACTTTGAAGTACAAAAACATCATGAATACATCCAAAAGTTTTTTTTTTTTTTCAAATTCTTGTAAAATGTTCTTGTACTTGATTCCACTTCAGAAAATTCAACTTGCACTTGTCTCTTACAATAATTTGAATAGAATATGTCGTGCAAAAGATAAATTTGCAATAAAAAACATAGAAAATGGTGCTTTCTAGTTGTACTGTAGAAAAAGAATGTTGCAGAAAAAATATGTTTTATTAGTATTTTCCAAATTAGGAAAAAATGGCCATATAAGAAATGTGTGTGTATTATAAAATGCATACGCGTTCTATTTTAGGAACACGTACGCGTTACCTTTACCCAACGGGTAAATAGATAACACGTACACATTACCTTTACCCAACGGGTAAATAGACAACGCATACGTGTTACCTTTACCCAACAAGTAAATAGATAACGCATATGCATTATGAAATATGTGCATGTTTCATTTAAATAACATGTATGCGTTATGAAACACATGTTTCATTTAAATAACGCGTACGCATTTTAGTAACATGTACGCATTATAGTAACGTGTGCGCATTATTTAAAAATTGAATTCCCAACCCACATTTAACCTTGGTTTTAGGCTCAAGAAAGGCTTGGCAATCTAAGCCTTAGCATTTGACCTACAACTAAAAAACTAAGGCAGATTGAAGAAGAATGTCCAACTTTGGCAATATGGCTGATGGACTTTTTTTCTGAATCAATCTATAAAATTAAAACTCATTAGAGAACACGATGTCTAGTTTCCAAATATATAATTTTTATTAATATTGGATTATGTATGTTATTTTTTAATTAATTTATAAGCAAACTAGTCCTTAAACTTGAAATATTAGGTTTTTTTAATAACTTTATTTGGTTAAGTTTCTTGTAAAAAAAATATATGGCATCAATCTTTTAGACAATTCTTACACAATGAAAAAAAAATAGTTTAGGTCCAATTATGCTGTTAGTACACATTGATTTTTAAAAACAACAATTAAGGCCAATAAAAATTCAATAAAAAAAAATATTCAACAAAAAATTACAAAAAAAATTCCTCATCAATCTTTATGTTGTTAGCTCTCTTTCCAAAAAAGGAATTAGCAAAATACTTTTATTTGGGTCAAAAAGTGGTGTTTGTACATATGCATGGTATGGTAAAAAAACATGGACTTTTAAAAAGTGGTTTTTATAGATTGCAAAAACCTAGAAAACTCAAGTGTTAATCAAATTATTACCAAAAGGATTTTTTATTGTTGTGTTTGTTTCGAAAGAAGAAAGGGAGAAAGTGTTGCAAGGGGGACTCTGGGAGATGGAAGGCCACCCTTTATATATGCAAAAGTGGCATCAAAATTTCAACCCTCTTGAGACATATCCTTATGATCACCTAGTTTGGATTCGACTACATAACCTACCTCTGGAATATTGGTCAGAGGATTGTATAGCTAAAATTGATCAATCTTTGGGAACATTGATGGAGATAGATGACAAACTCTTTGACAAAGACTCTTGTTTATATGCTAGAATAAAGATAGTTGTAATTATGAAAATACCAAGTGTGATTTTCTTATGTGTCAAAGGTGAACACTGGAAACAAGTGGCGGAGATAGAAGAAATTAAAAACTACTACCTTAAATATCGAAGTATAAATCATAAAGAAAAGATTGTCAAAGAATGGGGCTTGGAAAAACCCTAAAAAGCACGTAGCTCATAAGATGGTATGAAAATAAAAAATCAATAACAATCCACCCATCCAAAACACTAACTCACAAAACAAAGAAGAGACAACTCCAAACAAAAAGATAGCTTCACAAAATAACCTAGTTGCATCATTGGAAAAGAGTTCAAAAGAAAACATGGCAGTAGCAAGCATGATGAAACCAAATATAGTGAAAATCCTAGACAAAGAGAAAGCAAAGGAAAATCTGGCAAACACCTTAAGTCTTGTTGAAGATGAATTAGATTTTTAAGAACTATATCCAAAGAAGACATGATCAATTAGACACAGATGAATTAGGAATTATCGATCTAAGGTGCATAAGCCAAACAATGGCCAGAGCTATGGGAAATTTTAAAAAAGGAAAAAGAAGAAAAATAAATAAACAAAAGAGAGAGGAGGAAGTTATGGAGAAGGGTTTGAAAAGCATTTCCAATTATTTAATATCCAAGGGAGGAAAAAAACTCCCATGGAGGGAAATGAAGATAACCATGTGGAATGTTAGGGGCTTAAACACCCCTAATAAAAGATGCTTGATCAAGCATTATATGGAGAAAATATCATCTAACATAATAATTGTTACAAGAAACAAAATTAAGCAAACAAGAAGCAGACAAATTTCTTAAATACTGTAAATCTTGGGCAGGACTATTTCATGAAGCCACAGGGATGGTTGGAGGATTGGTAATCCTATGGAGAAATAGTAGCATCATAATAAGTCTAACTCAAGCACATAATAATTAGATGGAATGTAAAGTAACATATTTTAATGTCAATTTGGAATTCAATTTGTTCAACATATATATAGCCCCATCAAGACAAATGACAAAAAAGAGACTTGGAAAGCAATCAGTAGTAGAATAAATCAAATTGGTGGCCAGTTTTATATTATTGGTGGTAATTTTAATGCAATTATGAACCTCTCAGAAAAAGTGGAGGACTTAAGAAAATCAATAGAAACATATAGGATTTTAGGGATTTTTTGGAAGAAATAAAGGGCATCTTTTTTATTATATTTTTTTATCCCCCCTAAATTTGGCACTTTATATGTTTTAGTGCATCTAACAATTTCAATGTAATGAATAATGACACTTTATAATTGAGTGCAATATCATTTCCAATGAAATGGGAAAATGATATTCTCTTTCACAAAAGCAATACTCAATTTGAGTAGCTAATCAAAAGATACAATAATCCTATTTGCCTAAATTTGCACTTAGAAACTTAAAGTTTTCCTTTTTAGAAGAGGATAAAAAATATGTGTTAAACAACACAATTTTTCAATCATCTCGATGCTAAAGTATCAACAACAACACCATATTTTTGTCAAGTATTCTCATTTGAAAAATTGACTTATGGTTTACAAGTTACACCAAAATGAAAAAGACACCCATTTACAAGCATTGATGGTTAATTAAACAATTTATATAATATGTTATAAATTATCCAAACCATTAGATGTTAATAGCTAACCAATAAAGGATGACTATAGATGTTTTAAGGAAAATAATTTGACATTTTCCTTAATGGCCACAATAACATAATGATTTGGTACATAAACTAGTATAAACATAAAATGCTAATAACGATACCAAACAAATCTTTTAACCAAATCTAGTATTGAGGAGATCGTTGAACTTAAGGCCACGTGGATGTTTTAGGAGCTTGTTGGATTAGATGAGTCCGTGTGTGCCACGTGTGGGAGTTCACGACTTGATGGAATTTGTTGGAGAGGGATAACTACCACTAATACCATGAATCGTGCGAGGTGGACAGTCTTCGTGGAAAGTAATGTCACTCCAAAACAATTTTTAACAATATGTTAGAGATAGATGTTTGCTTCTATTCACTACTTGTCCTCTCCTCTTCACTTACACATAGATATCGACCTCCACATTAAGATTAAATGCACAACAAGATATAACAATGATTGATGTTTAAATAATATTATAATATTTAATTTAATATAATTTTAAAAATAATTAAATTTATAGAGAACTTATTTTCAATAATAATAAACATAATATATTATAATTTTAAAAAAATATAAATGTAATATAAATATGTTAAACAAAGTAATAAAAAAATTAACTCCTTGAATTGATATCTCTTGACATTTTTTTTATATAGACTATGTGATAGAATAGATATGCTAGTAAAGAGTACAAATCCAAAGCCAGATTGTATAAATAATGAGCGGAGTGGGCCCTACTCTCGCTCAGTTGTCCTTGACTTTAAATTTGATGGTTGACTTAGGTTATATGACAAAGATTTGAGTCTGAAATAAGTTTCACGTCCGTAAATCATGTAAATCACTTATGAGTTGTCAGAAAACAAGTTTCAATTGTCGTTTAATGGTAAAGCCTCCAAGATCTCACTTATCACATAAAAGCCAAGTAAATATTGATTTGACAATTGAATGGATTCTATTTCCACTTGGAGTGTTTTTCGTCAATTTGATGACAACCTTTTTTTTTCATTTGCATTACTTTATGTTTTAAATTTGTATGCAAATATCAGATACTTAATTTTTTTAAGGAAAAAATATATATTTATCTATATTTATTTCATTCTATTATTTGATATTTAGCCGATAGGCTATCTCTTGTGGGTATTGCCCACCGTATTTCAACTTTTTCACGCTTGAAAACATTTCGGTGAGGTGAATAAAATCTGATCAGTTGCTTTAAATTTTGTAGGTGAGTCACAATTTCCACTATCAAATCTACACAATATCACTTCCACGTGTTGTATAAGTTATCCGATGACTCATAAAAAATGTCTTCTCAGCTGTCAAGTGAATTGAATCTACAGTGAATTTGATCGCCAAAATCTAATCTTGAGATTTTTTTCCCTTTGTTATTAATGCATTTACTACAGCTGACCATCAAATACCACCACTTGTACTCCTTATAAATAAGGATAGAAAAACAAAGAAAACTCAAAACCAATTATTGCAGATTGAACACACATGAGAACAGAGGTAAGAATGCATTTTCACATTTTCAACTTTAGGAATCAACAACACTACCAGTTCTTTTCCAATTTCAAAATTATATTAGATGCCTTATGTTGAAGTCTAACAGTGCAATTGTTATTATGTTGTTTATTTTTAGGAGGATTAAACTCAAACCTCGTTGCACAGAGCGATGCAAATGAAATATGGACATGCTTTATAAACAACAAATTAGGGAAGCAAATTAGATCTTCACCTCCTCCTTATGAAGGAGGTAAGTAAGAAAATTTTGCCACTCATCATTTTGACTGTACATAAATTTTTGACTTTGTAATTTATATTTTTACTACCTTTGACATGTTCCATACAATATTGGTGGAGTTTTGACTTAATAAACATCTGATTTTCCTTTGCGGGGTGTGTTCTAAGGCATTCTGACTATAATTCTTCACTTTTCCTTCAAAAGAAACTATACTAGACACACATCAATACATGCAGTTTTGATAATTCTAAACCTCGTACTCTTGTAGGAAAATATAGAGAAACAAACAACATAAACTGGTTTGAGTTACTCTGCCACACACGTGCAAACAACATAAACTGTAGGCAAATGTAGTTTTGATAATTATAACCTCTTTAGAACGCACCTAATGAGATATTGTGTTTCAGATAATCTCAAATGAAATTTAAAATGAATTTATTGTAGTTTAAGAAATTAATTTGGAATACGTTTAAATTAATTAGCATACATTTTCAAAACATCATGAAACCCAATGAATGTTGAACCGTTAATGCCATTTCATACAGTTTCGAAACATCATGAAACCTAATGAATGTTTAAATTAATCTCAAATGAAATTTAAAATGTATTTTTCTAGGAATAACTTAAACTTTTACTTGAGGTAAACAATTAATTTTTTTTCTTGTAAGGTTTTTTTTTTAAACCCACTTAGTTGGATTTGAATTTCACTAATTTAATCATACAACTCAGTTAATGCACGAAATCTAATTCTATTCCATGGAAGCACTTTGAGATTTTCTATCATGATATGCAATTTAAGTATATTTAATTTTATCAAATCTCAAAGAAATAAATCAAGGGAAGGATAAATATACATTTGTCTTATTATCTTATACAACCTTTTTATTTTTAACATGCGTAAGAGAGATTATATTTATATATCAAAAAGAAAATATATAGTACGTCTTCGAAGCAGGGTTTGAGATTCAAAATTCTCCTTCAAGCCTCCATAGATACCTACCCCTGAATGACCTCATGCGGTCGCCCAAAATTTGCAAACCCAAAGCACCAAAAAGGAAAGCAACCACCTAGGACTTGACCAGACTAACCACTATTGAACACCACCAAAGAAACTAGCATTAACTATAATGAAAAACAACTAAAGAAAATACAGACACATGACTTTAAATCCCATTCCCCATACACCAACAAACTTGACCACTAGCGCCAGTTATAAGCCATTCATTTTAGAAAACTGATTCAATTTCCCCATCCATTCAAAACCATCAACCGACTCCAACGATAGCAACTTCTTCAAAAAACTGACATCATAAGCCACAATTTGACGATGTCTAACCAATGACATACCTTTAAGCTCTAGAAGTAGAGGGTAAATTTTAATGACCTCACCCGTCACCTTTACCAGTGGCAAGTTGCGGGGCCGAGGCGCTCCACAACCTAGAAATGTCAATTTTAGAACCTCGCCCAAGCCACCTAGAAGCTCGCTTTTGAAAAGCTTACAAAAAAATTCCTTTGCCTCAGCCTTCAGAGTCCTTGCATCTAGCATTGACGCCAAAAATCGGGAAATGATATGGGTATTAACCCTGAAAGTCTCACGAATTTTCAAGAAATCCTTTCCCAAAATCATCTTAACAACAACCACGACATGAGGATCAATCCTTAGTAAAATCTGCTTCAACCGCTAGTTGGTTATGTGCTTGAAAGTTGTTTGACGCACCTTGAAAACAAGTAGAAGAGGGGTATCCTAACTAGTGCTAACCATGGCCTCAAAGGAAATCTCCACTATAAATTTGGAGTGTTTTGCCATGGCAATTCTTAGAGCAAACCATTAAACAAGCAAAGATGACAATAGTCTTCCCAACCGAGGCTATTTAATAGAAACTTACTGCCAATTTTATCAGGTACAAGTGCATATGCCATCGTGCCCTGCCAGAATCACTATACACCATCCATCTGGCCTAGATCATGCAAGTGCTCCATCATCCTTTGCCAATTGGGAAGAGAACCATATAAGGCCCATATCAATGAGATGGTTATCATTATTACACTGGCCGCCATATACAAAGGCACATAGCTCAATTAACCCCTTTTTAATTATTAATCTTTAGGCTACCAGAGTAGGCACGAGCGGTACAAAAAAGCTTTAGACTCCAGCTCGTAACCATACAAGTTGGCCATCTCAGACGCCACACAAACCATGACTCATCACTTGGGAATTCCTTTAGAGACCAAGCAATTTGAAAGACTGCTTTCATCCCAGGTTGAGCGTCGATAGACACAGTCTCTCCACATCCTTGTTGTGGAGAGACACCCACCCAATCACCCACTTCTTATACACTTTTGGTATTGTTATATTTGTTTATTTTGTTTGGAGTGTTATATAAATTAATTTAGTTTTACTTTTTATAATTTGTTTAATACTTGCATGATCTATTAATCAAATATCATTCCAAACAAATTCATAAGTTAAAATTAAAAACTTTATTATTACTTATTTTATTTTGTCAACAAAATATTATTAAAAAAATTTAAATTACTTGTATTTATTTGTTGTTTGTATTTGTTATTATATGTTTTGTAGAACTAATCAATCAAAATTAGAAAATTAGAATGTTTGTATTCATTTTTTGATTATTTAAGTTAAGCTTTATTTTATTTTATTTTGCTTGTGTGAAATCAAATTTAAAAAAAAAAGCTAGTTGCTCTTTTTTTAAAATATCAATGTAAATATTGAAAATTAGCAATAGGAAAAATAAATAAAGTGTGGATAAAATTTACAATGTTAAAGAATTAATAAGTGCTTTCCTTAATTATTTAATGATAGTATTTTTTTGTATTAATGTAAATTTCTTGAGATTGTATGCATCTTAACCATTTTCTTCATTATAGACAATTATAATTGAATTCCTTTTTTCCTCGTGCTATACATAAACATACAAAAATAAATCAAATGTTTTGTATTTGTGCAAGTAATTTGTTTTTTTTCTATTAGTAATATATTCTATTACTGTGAATTATAGATGGTGGATTCTGGCAACAAAAAACAAATTGAACCCCATCAAGTAGAACTCCAAAAATTACAAATTTGTAAGAGAAGTCGAGCTTATTATTCTCATCATAAAGGAGAAATAAGTGTTCGTCATCATCTACAAAACCTAGAAAAACAAATACCAAACAAATTTGAATGATCAACACATTAAGAACAAAATCAGAACAACTATGCATCACATACAAAAAAACTATACAAAATGAATCAGAAATTGCGACATCACCAAACAATGCTAATTTCATGACTGTAGCAATTTTTTTTTGAAATAGAATAGATGCATTGTCAAAATTACAAACATGTAAGTTATGCAAGGAATGCTACCCTGGCATGTTTGTTCATTCATCAAATGAAGACTGTATTTGTAAAAGATATTTCAATGAGAAAGGCATACATCGATTTTCATCACTCAATAATACAGACCCAGGAGAACAACCTACTATGTTGAAATATCTCACTCAAGTATCTAAGAGAGGCTCATAGCAAGAGTATACCCAATATTGCAAGTAAACCACACTCATGGAAGGGCAATACAAATATGGTGGTCACATGATATGCTTCCCACAAGACATAAAAAACATTGTAAGAGTACTTCCACATAGAATTAAAGAATTAGATATTTTAATAGTTCAAATATTGCATACACAATGAAACTTTTACGATTTTTATGTACATAGAAGTCATGTTAGAGATGCATTGCAATACAAGGTCAAATATGACCCATATTATAGTGATGTAGAGATAAATGATGACTACCTAGCACAACTCCCTAAAACAAGTACAAACATTTTAGATATGCTTCACACCATTGAACTTGATGAAGAAACCTTACTCCCAAACAATGAATCTAGCACTAATGAAGATGAAAATGAAAATTCAACATCTACATCATTTATGGTTAGGCTACCAAATAGATGTCGCAAGCTAGAAATCATTAAACAAACAATATAAATTGACGAACAAGATGATCACACTATTATTGGCCTGGAATAAGCTCATTCCCAATAAATTAATATAATACTAAGGGCCTATTCGATATGGTGTTTCCCACACTCTTTCCAAATGGAAATGCAACCACAAATTAGGGAAGTACAAATGCATGAATATACACTACACTTAATGAGATATCATGACCAAAGATTTGGAAGGCATCCAAGGTTTCAATATTTTATCTCCAATCTTATGATACACCATCATAGCCAAGGACTTGCAACTATTTTTATTAAAAAAATACAGAAGAAGACATAACAACCACTATTCAAAACCTTCACACACACCTAAAAAATCTTCTTGATGCACAACTAGCTGAGCAACTTATGCATTTCAGATCTTCCATGAGAGGGACAAGACCATACTAGAACAAGTGTTGTGTTGAGCTATCAAATATGATAAACCAAATAGGATCACCCACTTTATTCTTCACATTAAGTGCAATAGATACAAAATGGCCAGATTTACACCAACTAATCTCAAATGACATAAGGTGTACAATGTGCAATCAAACAAAAACTGCACATATAACATAATTAATAACCCCCATAACACAGACCTATATTTGCATCAATGATTCACAATATTTCGTGAAGAGGTAATTGAGAAACTCCTCCATACAAAAGACTATTGGTATAGGTACGAATTACAACATCGAGGAACAACACATGTGCATGGATTCCTTTAGCTCAAGAAAATGCACCAAACATGGACAAACTTGACTAAAAAAATAACTTGGAAGTGGAAAGAGCAAGAAAATTGTTTGACACACATGTCACATCCTAGACCCTCATATTGCATCTCACAAAAACAACATGATACATCAATCTCCACTTGATGATCCATGTTTATTAAACACGGTTGAGATCTTCGCTACAAATCCCTCTAATGATTATGAAGAGAAAATTAATCATGTCCAAAGGCACACAAAACGCTCTAGGGAACATGCCTACATAAGAAGGGGAAAAAAGTTGAATGTCGTTGCAAAGCTCCATGGAAGAAACAAATTACCTCTACCTTATCATGTGACAATGATGACTAGAAAAAATATGATCTTGCAAGAAATAATGATAGATTAAACATACACAACCCAAAAATGATTACAATATGGAGAGCTAATATAAATTGCCAACCTATCATCTCAGGAAACCCTGTTCTCAAGTACATTGCCAAGTATGCGGCAAAAGCAGAGAGAAAATTTGATAGTTGTGTTGATATGCTTACAAGAATATCTAAAAAATAAAATCTTGAAGAGCAAGATCTAACGACATATCAAAAATCCATGACATAACTTGTGGCAGAGCATGATATAGGAGCACAAGAAACCTGTCACATGCTCCAAAAATTACCCCTTGTCATTTATAACCAAACTTTTATGTCATTGAATGTTGGTTGAAAAGTATTCCACTGAATCATAAGGGAAAAAAATGAAAATAGAATCCAATCTAGCAACTTACATTCATATATTCAACACCCTCCATAGATAGAAACAATAACACTACTTGAATCAACAAGATCCTTCTCCTTTTTTGCATGTCGCAAAGGATGTAAATGGAAAGAGAGGAAAGAAAAAGTGATGGTTAATTTCTTCCCAAAGTTCTATACTATTCCAAAGCAGGACTCAAAACATTTTGAAACATTTTGTTGGAGTGAGTTACTCTTATACAAGAATTTTCATGACATACAGATTGAAATAGGCCTTACTAAAGATACAATAATAAAAAATTAGAACCAAATGAGTATACGAAACTATGATGTATGGCATATTGATCACACAACTAAAAAGTATGCTAATGATGTAGAGGAAGAAGATAATGATAGTGGGATGAACACAATATATACTTTAGAAATGAATGAACATGAATTGTTGTCACAAATGGGACTTACTAACAATGTCAATATAGATGAACTCCCAATACTCGGTAGGCATGATTTTGATAGCAACAACATATGGGATCAACATAGTGTAACCCAAAATTTACATGACACTGCAATTCAATTCATAAACATGAAGAAGATGTGCAACCAAAATGAACACATGCCCACTAGCTTGGATGTCCCAAAATATACACTTTCACTAAAACAAGAACTAGCACTTGCAATAATTTCAAACCATTTTAATGATCATTCCTTGAAGAAACCCTTGCATATGATCATTCAAGGAATTGTGGGAATTGAAAAGTCCTACTTTATTGCTTGCATAAAAAATGCTCTTCAAACTAAGTTACCCCAACAAAAGAGCCAACTACTTGCTCTAGCTCCTATAGGAATTGCCACATTTAATATACATGCATCAACTATACATTCAACGCTTAGGTTACTAATCAAGGAAATGAAACCATTGCAAGGACAAACACTAACTACCATTCAAGAAGAAATGAAAGACATAAGATATATCCTCATTGACGAGATGAGCTTCATAGGGCCAAAGCTACTACTAAAGATATATAGTAGACCATGTGAAGCATTTCCTCACACACAACATCTCTATTTTGGTGGTGTATCTGTAATTTTAATAGGTGACCTAGCACAACTACCACTTGTCATGGATAAACCTATCTACGCATCACACTCAAATGCCAAAATGTTATGGGAACACTTTACCATGGTTGTTACATTAGAAATAGTGTTTTGCCAACAAGGTGACAATCCATCTCAAGCACACTTTCGTGAAACATTACAAAACATATGTAACACAAAACCAAAACAACAAGATTGTGAGATGTTAATGAGTCAAACAAACAAACTCCTTATAACAACTGAAAAATAAGAATTTAACAACTCAATGCACATTTTTACTACAAATGACTTAGTGAGACTACACACCAAAAAAATTGCTAAAACTATTGAATCTTTCAATTACACAAACACAAAAAACAAATCAAACATTGAAGCTAATGATCACAAGCTTGAAAAACAACTCCTATTATGCAAATGCCAACAAATCATGCTAACAACAAACTTATGGACTCAAGCGAGACTTGTAATTGGTTCTCTTGGGGAGGTCATTGATATTGTTTACAATCTTGGCTCCAAACCACCTAATGTTACAATGTATGTTGTAGTAAGGATCAATTACTATAGTGGGCCACCATGGAACCACAATGATCCAAAAACTATACCTATAGTACCTATATCTCTAGGTAATTATAGGAAAATACCATTATCCATGGCATAAGAAATTACTATACACAAATCCCAAGGCCTAACACTACAAAAAGCAACAATTGATATTGGTAAAATAGAAAGATAAGGGCTAACATTTATAGCTATATCGAGAGTGAAATCATTGAATGGCCTTTGTATTCAACCAACATTCTCTTTCGAGCGATTGTCTAGAATGCAAAACAATCCATACACAAATATCAGAAAAAAAGAGGAGGCTCGATTACAATTACTCTCACTATGAAAAATTGAGGTATGCACATGTCAATCCAATATCGTCTACATTAACTTTACATTTCATTTCTTACTACCCATTTTATAATACGTATCGTATAACTCACTCAAACCTTTTTATTGTGCAGGTGGATCCTTCAAATACAATCACACAAAAAAAAGAAATTGCCTTTCTTGTCCAAAATATGCTTTCTTTAGTTGATTTATGTTACATAACTTCTTCTTATTACCAAAATAATTCACTTCTTCTATTTTAATCTTTTTGCATAATCTTAATCCAATGCATGTTAGACTCTACTACAAAAGGTCAATATCAACTACAAGTAAGAATTGTTAATGGTCAACATCGATCGTAATTTTATTTATTTTGTTTCAAAATTATCTTTAAAAAAAGACACACAAATATATAGATTACACTTCTTTCTATACTCTAACTCTATATTGTTTGTTGTTGTAGAACCAATACTATTACCAACAAAAACCAATATTCGAAATACCAATAGACATGACATTGAATATTGATATAGTCGTGTCACTCATTTCAAAATTCTTGTATTAATTGTTCAATTAGTACTTATAATTTCAATTATAGACCTCCTCTCACACAATTTTATAAAGTACAATCGACATACCTATTACACCTCGTTTTTTAATCCAACCACATACATGATTACTCTCACAACATATTAACATGTATACAATTTTGTATCGGCTTAATCCTTGAACCTCCTCTAGGTGCAAGTGCTAGCGTTTTAAAGATGCAATAGGAAAATAACAAAAAAAAATCGAACGCCTGTTGTAAATTGACCATGCAAATGTATATAAATTGAAAGCAGACAACTAGGCGTCTGCGACGCATACTTACGAGTCGATAAACGGTAAATTAGCCTTTGTAGAGTTACAAAGCAGAGCAGAAGAAATCAGCTAGGAAAGTTGAGATCATCCATGGCAGACTCAGTACTGGCAGTAATTAGAGCTTCACGCCCGCGCCTTAGAAACGCACATGACAGAGTGGCTTTTGCCGTCCACGCATCCTTTTTATACGCTGGCTATTTTCTAACCGCCACCGGCACTCAAGCCGCGGCCGCATCAGCACCTTCATCATCAGGTAACAACAATTATTAAACCCTATCTGATATGGTCTCCTGATAAATTCTGATTAGAAAACGAGAATGAATAAAAACTGTGGGCTTTTTGGTAGGTCATGAGGAAGTTGGAATTGAGGGATGGAATGAAATGGAGGACGCATATGCTTTTTGTTATGCCAAAAGCGAGAAAGGAGAAAACAAGTCAGTTATTGTCAAATGTTTGGTTATGGGGGATATGCTCGTAGTGGACGCAGCCCTTATTAGCGCGAAAGAGAATTCCGAGCCTTGCAATTTGGAGATTAAGTATGCCATTATTATCATTTTTCTGATTCAATCTTCTGTGTTTTTTGAGAAGTTTCTCTATCTTAATTGTCGATTTGTCACTGCAAAACCCTAAACTGGATGAAGGGAAACTGATTCTCGAATGCTATACTTGTTTTCTATCTCATGGCCGTGTCATGTTGATTTTGCAAATGGGTTTCTGTCTACAGTGTTAATGAGTATATACATGATTCTACTACTAGCAACAACTATGCAGAACAGTATAAGAATTTCCCAACTCTTGTTGAGAGAATAAACTCGGCAATTATTTCGAAGTTGGAGGATTCACCCAAGAAAGAAATTGCTTCAGACTCCTCAAGGTATGCATGTCTGGTGTAATTCCAAGCATATCCCTGCATTTTGGTCGTTAGTTATGAAATTGCCGATGCCCAGTTTACTAAATTTGATTAGCTGCTAACTGCGAATCTCAGAATTGAGTGCTGTAGTTTGCATCTTTTTGTTTAGTTCATGAATTTATTCTTTTGGGTATAAACTTTCAGGGTTTCTTTGTTTATTATTATGCTTATATATATATATTTTTTTGTGTAAGTCTAAAAATTTGAATCTATGGCGGTCCTCTGCTGTCATAAAAAGAATGAACAATATGATTTTCTTGACCACAAATGGCTGACTGGAAGTTACAGGTTTCCCTTCACCTAAGTATGCAACTGGGGAAAGACAAGTGTGTATTTTATATTTGCATTGACATTTGCATACTTATACTAGAATTACAAGCCTATTAAGTAAAAACAATAAAAGCAAGTAGTAGGTGCCGGTATAAATGAAATTTGAATAACAGAATCCTTGAAACTGAACGAATCCATTACAAGCACTGGCACAGAAAGCAGCATCAAAAAGGCTAAATTGTTCAAGTTATTCATACCTGATGTAGCATTGACAATTTGACAGCCATCAAACAAAAAGGGCAATTTTTGTACCATCTAAATCTCAAGGATACCACAATATTTTCAAAAGTGGGCATGAACTGTATCAATCAGAGGTGGCTGAAGGCGAAATAGCCCGGTATCTTAATGAGAGGAAACTAAGTTACCAGTTCGGTTTTGGGTTTGAGAATCTGGTTCGCCGGTTCGGGCAAAATTTTTTTTGGGATTGGGTTCGTTTTGGTTTCGGTAATACAAAAACATATAAAAATCAGAAATATATACATATTTGCAGCAGTAATTAAGTTCAAAATACACCACCATATTAATAGTCAAATAACATAGCAAAAATATACCACCACTTTCATAGTCAAATATTAAAATATTTGTGATACTCGAATGTCATGATATAAAATTATAAATTAAAGTTCAAACATAAAAATGTGAAGTTAAACTTACAACTGCACTTGAGTCCAATAACAAAAGACTTAGCTATGGAGGTGAACTGGAAGTGAAGACAGACAAGGCTCCACAAAATTGTTGAAAATGAGGATGACAGAATTGCAAGTCTTTTGTTATTCCACTTCACTGCAGTTGTAAGTTGAGCAAACAGAAAGATAGGGAGGACCCACTGCAGGGGGCAGCACTTGTAATGTCCCTTTTCATTAAGTCAACAAGTGTGGGACCCACAAACTCATTTCTATACTTCTCAGTGGGCAAGGGATGATTAACAGATAAGAACTTACTGGTTTCGTTCACTTATCACTGCTATTTTATGAATTTTGGACCATTTCCTATATTTTAGGTCATTAGTTGGAGGCAGGACCCGCACCATTAGTCTCCTCATGGGGGATTTACCCTTACTATTGACACTGTTAATGTCCTCAGAGATTTTTAAATGTACACGTCCATTATAAGTGCCCAAGGAAAAAACTTGTTCCTATTTCTTAGGGGTTCCTCAAGGACCATTGGATTCAAGTGTGAGTTAGCAGTTCAGAATGCTTTAACTTAGGTCTTTCTAGCAAGCAGTTTTCAAGCTATGATTGATTTACTGATGAAGGATAATGGTTTATTGTCTAATTGGGCAATTTAATGATATGACACTACTGCCATGTTATGTGGTACTTGATATTTAACATTAAACAATGTTGCTCCAGGATATACTCCTAGATCATTTGGTTTGCAAATTGGTAAATGAGTATCTTTTTACCTATTTCATGTGTTAGAGGCAAATATTAGGGTTAGAGAGAATATATTAGTCTTTAAAAGTCAACAAAAAGTCAAAAAATTAATTAGAAATTGCAAAATCAAGTTGAAAAAGTCCGGCTGGGCGTAAATTCTACCCGGGTTTGAAAAAAAAGGACCCTAACCGGACCCTCAGTCAGGGTTTCGAACCCTGGCCGGACCCAAAGTCAGAAATCTGAACCAAGGGTGAATTTGGCACAAACCGAACCCGTTTGGCGAATTTGAACCGGACTGAACCGAACCCTGGCTTCAGATTGGGCGAACCGGTAACTTAGAGAGGAAACAGAAAAAGAAAACAAATTGATTTTTTCCTTAAAACATCTTCTAGAAAGTCAAATAAAACTATTCTCAAATTATGCATCATCAAGCAATGCTATTATTTTTCTGTTCTCAGCAAACCAACAGTTATTTGATTTTTATATCATCTCTTAGACTGGGATCTTGCCATTGAGGACATGGTTTGTACTTTGTGGTTTCTATGTCTCTCCACTTTAGGAGTGATTTTTCTCTTGTCATATCCAGTAACAAAGGACGTGCCCTCAGCATCTACAGGAACTACTGTAGTATTTAAAGATATGACTAAGTTGATTTTAAAGGATTCAAAATTATGGTATTACAACTTAAATTGGATTGATATGAGTGTAATGGTTGCTCTCCCTTCCCTCATTTTTTGTTTTGTCTTCGTTGCTTCAGTTCTATAGAGTACTGATACAATTGTTGATTTAATAGCGGTTTGGGAATGTGTCATTTTGTGGAGTAGTTGTCGAGTTGGTGTAAACATAATGCCAATGGCAGTAACCTTTGTATGTTGTGCCACACACTAAGTCCTCTTAAATTCCCCTTGCTTCTGTTCTTATTTTGCCAGCTAAAATAAAAAAATATTTTCTAGGCTTTTGTGGTTCACGCTTATCAAGATATGGCTATTACTTCTAGATGCTCTTTCTATCCTTTTGTTTAGGTTTGAGTGGGCCTAAACCCTGATTGTATAGGTACTGATCCTCTTTTGATCTGTCACCATCTTCTCACAATACCAATTTCATCCTTGATCTAATAAAAGCTTAGGCGAGATGTTTGTCTTCTCATTTTTAAGAAGTGGTTCTAGCCTTCTAGGCTTCAACTTTACTGTTTGTGAAGAAGCTTGTTTGTGTCCATTATCAATATTGATAGTAATCAGAGATAAAAAAATCATGGCATGACAAGATTTTATCTTCATCCTTTCCTAGACAGCATGTTTATGTCCTACAATTATTAGATACATTGGATTGTAATGAAAGTGTTATATGCATGGTGCCACAATTAAGAAGGATTACACCAACTTAATTTAACAGCATTTTCACAATTCTCATATATTTCTAAATTTTCAACTCAAATTACTTGGGGTTTTTGTCAAGATTGTTTTTGTCAAGATTGATGTCATAACAAGTCCTATTTGATTGAAAGTTCAACATACCTATAGATAAGGCTATCCAAACACAATTAAGAAGAGCAATGGCCTTGGCTTTGTAATTAGATGCCATTCAGATGTCTTACTACTTTTTGTTAAGATAATACTCCCAGCTTCCACACTTGTAGGTTGTCCTTTCACGGCCTCATTAAATGATAGAGGGGTAAACAAGATTGGTAAGTTTTTTTGAAGCAGCTTGTTAGGATGTATGATGCAAAACTTTATGTTGTGTCATTCTTTTATATAGTTCTTATTACACACGTTTTCCTATTTGGATTTTTAGAAATATGTTATTGCAATTGTAATCTTATGTTTTGCTAAGGTAATATAGTTTTATCTTTGACAGGTCAAGGATAACTTCTACTGGACAGGAAGCAAATAAGAGCCAACCAGCATTAGGCATACCGGCGTATCAGCCAGATTCATCTGGGTATAATGCTTTTGGAGAAATGTTTGTCTTTTAAGTTCTATTAGACTATTGTACCTTGAGATTATTTGATATATTATTCATTGGGTTCTAAAGGGACGCAAAAGGCTAACAATCACATTGTGAAGCGAAGAAATGCATATTTTTGCTGGAGACATTTACCTGGCAATTCCTGACTATAAGATGTAAAACTAGCTTTAGAAATGACACAAATCAGAACCAAAATCTATTTGTGCTTCACACCATAAAACAGTTTTTGCAAATAGAAATGAAATAAAATTAAATGTTTCTATTTCTACTGATAATTACTAATTAGTAAGTTGTTTCTTTTGCTATAAGAGATTACAAATAGAAGCAAGATTAGGCAAATTTTTTTCATTTTTGATGCAATAGGTACAATATGTTTAAAGAAAATATGTAGTGTCCCCAATTTTGCAAGCATCAGAGTTCGGTGGATTTAGCCTATTATGCGACCCTCGTAGGCTAATAGGATGGATAGAGGGTCTTGATGGAGCTTGGCTTCGCTTCAGTTGTCAGATTGTTATCAGTTGGCTTTCGTTCGGGCTCGTTCGGACACTATTTGCTCAGATTGCTATTTTTAGCAGTTTTTAGCACTCAGCGGAGCACCCCTGCTATTTTTAGCAGTATGGTCTGGTCACGTGCAAAATCACTTCCTTCTTCGTCAGCTTCAGACGGTTCATGCATCGGGCATATATTGAGAGAGATATTAATATTTAATTGATTTAATTAAATATTAATTATTTGGAGCTTATGTTATAAAGTTATAATATTTTAAATATTATAACTTAAGTGATTTTTGCTAAAGGGGTCGCCCATCATTGAAGGGGCCACTTTTAATTATATTTTATAATTAAAAGTGCTTTCGAAAACTATTGAAAAATTAAAAAAGAAAAGTTTGAATTTATTTAAATGAAACCTAATTGAGAAAATTCGAACTCTTGAGGAGATATAAGGGTTTCATTGGGATTTGAGATCATTATGTTATGAAATCAATTTTTGATCAAGTCTTCTTTTGGAGAACGAAGCCAAGGGTTTCAGTTGTCTACAGGCATTGGTGAACGAGCCATCTTCAGTGTTGCAGTTCAGAGGCTGTGAAATATCAGCTGATCTATTGCATTCAGAGGGATATCTTCATTCTGAAGCTATCACAGAACGTTCACAGAGTTTTCTTTCAGCTTGTTGCAATAATCAGGTTTTCATCAAAATATCGTTGCCTTTTTAGTTTCATGTTATCGGATCTTATTTGTAATCATTGCAGAAGATTAAATGATAGTCTGGCATCAGTATTTGAAATAGATTATGTTATTTCCAGAGCTGTATTATTTTATTTAAATTTATATGCAATTTCTTTCAAAATCGCACTTCAATGGTTTATGCAATAAACGCATTCAAAAAACAATCAAAACAAGCAGATTCAGAAGACAGGGGAAACAGGGGTTTCTACAGTGGTATAAGAGCGGTTTCCTGCCATCTTGTTGAGGGTTTGAAGACAATTCAGAAATATTCAGAGATTTATTGAAATCAGGGTTTTTAGATTTAAAGGGTAAAACATTGATGTTTGAGGGATAAAGTAATATTTTGTTTCCGGAATATTTTATTCCTGCTGTGGCCGATTTAGTATCCAGATTTGAAGTCCATGTTGGAAACACAATTTCTACAGGTTTCCAAATAAGACAAATCAATACTTGGCTAGGCTCGACAAAATTTATCTGGGAAAGAACGTTGGAAAAGACGAGATTAGATGATTCCCGTCAGCAGATGAAGACGCACAAGGGGAATTATCTAAATATTGAAGCTAGTCGATAAAGTTGTATTCCAAGCTATTTTCCGTCAGAAGTTGGAGATAGGCAAGATGTCAGGGAAAAGAGAATTAGTCGATAGTAGCTGAATAAGACGAAGTTCAAAGAGACGCTACCCACCAAGGACGGGTTTGAGAAATTTAAAGGACGGGTTTGACTATATTCTAGAGAGCCGCTTTTCCAGAGTTGTATTATTTTTTGAAGACCTGTAGAAAAAGACGCAGCTTCCAGATATCACTGCTGAGGTGTCGGGACCTACCTCCCTTTTGAAATCGCATATTATTGCTTTATCGGGAGCATCTTGATGTTGATAAAAAGACAAGAATCACAGGACGAGGGCAGAGTCGGGATTGTACCAGGATATCCGTTGTTTATAGAAGATCGGGTCTATGTGTTAGCCGACGACGGGATTCTCTAAAGGCCCGATAATATATATTTTTGGAGTCTTCATTGTGGATAGAGACGTCATTCACTAGGACTTATATATTGGAGCCGCTAGTCACAAAATTGTAAGAGGAAATCGCAGGCTGGAGATGAGTAGGACGCCACCTTTAGATAGAACAAAATATTTGATAGAAGAAGAAAAAATAACGGGAGCAGCCAGAAGTCACGGGAAATAGTCAGAAACGAGATTGTTGTTGGAGCTTCTACCTGTTGGTGATAGAGACAATCTGTGTCTGGGAGTAGCGTCAAGATATATGCCAGCTCACTCAAGGCGTCTGAATATTTTATTCTAATATTTACCATCACATTTGTTCATTGTGGGAAGGACCGATGCATTACTGGAGAGTAACGGTATCCTCTGTTTGGCCAGACGGAGGTCTTTGGGAGGTCTACGTGAGTTAGATACTTTTTGAAAATCACGGGAAATACCAGAAAATTACATGGAACTAGATGTTACGAATTTCATATAATAGCTTTGTGTAATTTCTGATTAATCAGTAATTCCCAAGGTTTCAATATTGTCTTATGTGAATGCTAAATACAATTAATTCAAACTGGGAATTTACAAAACCTGCACTCAGTCAAAGATTGGAATCAGAAGTGTACGTCAACTGTTTGCCAAAGCACTTGGGGAATCTGAGAAGGAAATAGGAAGGGTATATATATATCTAAGTATATATCTCAATATTTGAGTGAAATCTACTCCACACAATTGCAATACAATATGTAATGAAGTTGGAGGATGTCTGATAACTGCCTGTCAAAATAACTATGGGCTGTTGATGCATATCTGTTACTTGCACCCACTTTATTATCTTCAGATAGCAGAAACATTGAATTGCAACATTCATTCAATCTTTGGTTAGATCCTTGTGCTTGGAAATCAATTCATAAACTCAAAATCAAAACTGGAAACACTTACCAGTTGAAGAGAGTTTGCAAGTAATTTCTTTTATGAAATTCTTGAGGCAGGTAAGCAAAGTTTTTTTTCTTTATCTGATTGGCAAGCCTGGATAGCAAAATGGTTGTCATGGCTTCTAAATTTGCTGATGAGATAATGGACGCTTATGAGGAGTACAAAGCACTACTAGATAAGATCAAAGAGCGTCTAAATTTTGAACATTATATGGAGCATCAGATGGATTATAACAGGGAAAGACACAAATCAAAAAAATGTGAGCAGCTAAGTGTTGAGAGCACCTTAAATAATATTCAACGAAAACTTATGCTTTCACAACGAAGATTAACTCATAGTTTGCAGCAGTATGAGGATTCCCTTTCAAGACGAACCTCACGAAGCAAAAATGAGAGACTTGGTGAAGTATCTAAAAGTCTCTATGATGTGTTTGGGTTAAAAATAGATAAGTCGGTAGAGAATGATCTTCGATTTGCAGGTGGACATGGGGTTGAAAATGAAATGGTGGTTGATAAGGAAATCTTACATCAAGAAAATAGTATGGTGGAGCCACAGAATGATGCTCACAACATTCCAGAAGTTGTAACCAGCATTGTTAACAATTCTGATTTACATAACAGCAGTAGAAAAGGTTTGCATCAGCTTGAGACAGCAGTGACTACACATGTGCAAGATGCTGCTATGGGGTTGTCACATGAAAATACTCAAGAATTGGGTACTAGTGATGCATTATGTGTTGAGGATTCATGTCATGGTGAGTCTAATTTTTCAGATCAGACCTTAGAAAACAAGCTAGAAGGGTCAAGTGTTGGCATAGAATCCCAGGATCGGGAGATGGATGATGCAGTTACCTTGGGAGTGGAAGTGTGTGAAAATACTGTCATACCAGCAACTTCTACCTTATCAGTTGAGCCATCCTTTGAAGTACAAAGCAGCAGTACCTTAGATGTTGAGGTGTGCATGGATGAAAGCACACATGATGCTGCTTATCATGTAGTGAGTGATGACGAATCAGCCTCATATCATAGTGCATATTGTGAACCGGAAAACTTGTATGGGGGTCATAAGCTACAGAATCCTCATCATTTGGTTGGGCAACTAAAAGTGAATGACAATATGATTGCCACAACCATTGAGCATTTTGATGTTGCTTGTCAGATGTTGGCTACCTATGGTTGGAGTACTTCTTTGACAGATGAGTATGGTGATAGTGGTTTTTCCCTTGCAGAGATACATGCACTTCGAGAAGCAATTGGAATGATGAAACAAAATTACCTAAAACTACTTGCGGACAGGGATTTTTTTCTCGAGTGGGATTGCATTTGTTATGACGCATTGAAGGGGAAGGAGGAGGAGGTTAACGAGCTCACTCATGAGCTTGAGGTGACTATGGACTCGTTGGAGAGTGCTCAGTTGGCCCTTCAAGAGTCACAGTCACGGTTGGAGGAGCTTACCGTGGAGTTGAGTTTGGCACAGTTACCAGCTGCAGATACAGTACAGTTATATACAGAGGCAGTTGATGAGAATCTTATATCCACGAGTTGTAGTGAGGATGTGGTTACATCTATCACAGATATTGGTGCAGTCAATTCAGCTGGGTTGAGTGTTTTGGTTGAGAGCTCTTGTGATGAGATAGTTGATTTTTCTGAGAGTTGTGTGACAGATCACGTCACTACTTCATTGTCGTCACAGGAGATATGTGGGGCATCATCCAGTATGGAGATTTGTACTTATGCTAATTTGTTTCCCCAGGACTATGATGGTCAGCCATTGACAGAGGTGGGAGCATTTTATCTTGATTGCATCGTGAGGAGTGTTTATCACTTCTCCTTTGGTCCACACACGGAGGATTTGATGATGCCTCAGTGTGGTTTGGCTCCTGAGTTATATCATCCGTTGTGGGATGGGTATTCACCATCTCCAGAAGATGGGATTAGCAGCTGCAAGCGCCAGACTTAGCGGTTTGTGGGGGATTACTTGCAGGGACAGCTGTCAGTTTTACATTATGCCGATATGTATCCAACAGGGTTTGCTACTTCTATATCACAAGGTTTTCTTATGGGTACATGGTTACAGGATGACTATGGTGTCAGTTGGCATGATGGCTTGTTCAGTTATCACATCCATGAGGGTTTAGCAGAGGACAGGGAGAGATTCAGTGTAGCAGATGCTTCTAGAAGTTCTTATCTCCGCATGACAGATGGATGTGAATTCAGATTGTATTGGGATCCAGGTGGTGACAGTTTTGGCACTAAGTATTGGATGGGTCCCATTGGGTTACTTCACCACTCACAACATGGTGAAGTTGGAGGCAGTAGAGCGCAGTGGCAACCTGAGGGTGACAGACACGACAGACTTTCACTCTGGGTCTGGGATCCAGGAATAGCTTGCGCAGTTGTGTTTTGTTGATGCTACAGGAGACAGTCAGAGATGTGTGGGACACTTTACAGTTCTTCTTTTGGGCCTTCCTGAGTTAGGTTTCTTTTGTGTGAGATTGCTTGAGGACAAGCAATTTCAGGAGGGCGGACGAATGTCCCCACCTTGCAGCATCAGAGTTCGGTGGATTTAGCTTATTATGCACTTCTCAGAGCTAATAGGATGGATAGAGGGTCTTGATGGAGCTTGGCTTGGCTTCAGCTTGTCAGATTGTTATCACTTGGCTTTCGTTCTGACACTATTTGCTCAGATTGCTATTTTAGCAGCTTTTAGCACTCACGGAGCACTCGCTATTTTTAGCAGATGGTTCCGGTCAATGCAGAATCACTTCTTTCTTCTCAGCTTCAATTCGGTTGTCACATCTAGCATATATTGAGAGAGATATTAATATTTAATTGATTTAATTAAATATTAATTATTTGGAGCTTATGTTATAAAGTTATAATATTTTAAATATTATAACTTAAGGATTTTTGCTGAGGGGTCGCCTATCATTGAAGGGGCCACTTTTAATTATATTTTATAATTAAAAGTGCTTTCGAAAACTATTGAAAAATTAAAAAAGAAAAGTTCGAATTTATTTAAATGAAACCTAATTGAGAAAATTCGAACTCTTGAGGAGATATAAGGGTTTCATTGGGATTTGAGATCATTATGTTATGAAATCAATTTTTGATCAAGTCTTCTTCCTGGAGAACGAAGCCAAGGGTTTCAGTTGTCTCATGCATTGGTGAACGAGCCATCTTCGTTTGCAGCCAGAGGGTGAAATATCAACTGATCTATTGCATTCAGAAGGATATCTTCATTCTGAAGCTATCACAGAACGTTCACAGAGTTTTCTTTCAGCTTGCTGCAATAATCAGGTTTTCATCAAAATATCGTTGCCTTTTTAGTTGCATGTTATCGGATCTTATTTGTAATCATTGCAGAAGATTAAATAATAGTCTGGCATCAGTATTTGAAATAGATTATGTTGTTTCCAGAGCTGTATTATTTTATTTAAATTTATATGCAATTTCTTTCAAAATCGCACTTCAATGGTTTATGCAATAAACGCATTCAAAAAACAATCAAAACAAGCAGATTCAGAAGACAGGGGAAACAGGGGATTCTACAATATACAACTTAAGGACTAGAATAAGTCAGCAACAATAGGAATTTTAAGCGCTCAAAATTCTCTATAGGATATTAAAAACAAAAAATGGATACTAGGGAGAGGAAAGTGGGAATGGTGACCATGATAGGCCAATGCTACCTAATTGTAGTAACCAACCAAAAAAGTTGCAAATGGTAATTATTGTTCAATTGTGCCTATATCCCAGTTTGATCTCCATTGAACTAATTAACTTGATTGTAATGTTAATCATGGGGTAGCTTGCAACATGCATATCTACAAACTTAAGGATGTGATGTGACGTTGGCAAGATATGACATGGATTTTGAAAAGGCATGCTGTTGTAATTCTCAAATCATGAGATACGCTTCTTTTATACCAACAATGTCTTAAAGCTGAGGAAAGACCCTTCCTTTCTCTAAATAAATAGGAATGATTCTGCAAGTCTTTATTACGTGGATGTTAGTTTTTGTAGATGGATCGATAATCAACTTTTGGATGAGTTACAAAGCTAACCAAGTCGTTTATTCTGTATGGATGAGATCATACTTTTAGTTAGCCTTGAACAAAACTTAGCCCTTGCAATTTGTGGATGCAAGGTTGGCTCTTTGATGAGCTCATTCTCCATTTGATAACTCTTGGATGAGCTTTATGGAAAAAGGCTTGTATGCATCAATGGAGGTGATATTCAACTATTCACTGTACATACTTTGAAAATGATCACTCTTTAACATATATAAAGTATAGATAAGAATTTAGTGAAAAAGAGATCTCCATGTTGATAATGAAGGTGTGAAGCAGAGTTATGAATTGGATATGATGGCGCCTTCATTTTTTGCAAATTTGAAGTGCCTATATCTCTTCAATTTGTCAACAGTGCCTAGGCTTGCATTTTGTCAAATCTACCCCGAAGCCCATCTTTGTCAATTAAAATTTTGCAACTCGGAGGTCATCTTGTGAAACCGCTTGGTAGAATGTTTTTTGGTGCATATGGTAATATGTTTGTTCAGTTTCATGCCTTCAGGATGAGTTTTGATCGGCTATTTAATTGTTTTCTGATTGCGACCGAATCCAATTTGGTGTTCCAAAAAGTTTAAAATTTCAAAATTCTAAAGGCAACCCATTTCTTATTTTGGGCTAAAACGTCAGCAGCTCGATTTTCATAAAAAACGAAGGCCATCTGATACATTATTTTAATTTATTTCGGTTGCGGCGAACATGTCCTATGGGTCAATTTACAAAGGAGGTACCAAAATTTCAATTGCTGGGCTAAATTTAATCACAAACCAATGTTTTATTTAATTGATTAGGTCCGCTCGCAAAAAATCACGGCTCCAGGTGTCCCGGTTTGCACGCAGTGAATTTCCTTTGATTGGGTGGTAGGCGAAATTAGAATTTGCATACTCTCTAATGTTTCAAATGATAATATTTAAAATGCTTTGAGTATTTTAAATATTATGAAAAGGAAAAAGTGAACGTGTGTAATGTCCCCACTCTTGGAGTGACATCTTGGTGGGTCATATTCTAGCCCATCTAGCATTCCCGTGGGTTAGAAGGCATGATTAGGGAATGATTTTTGGCCAAGCGTATCAAATTTTGGTGTTTAGAAATTATCCTTAACCAAGCAAGCATAATGGTGACCTTATTTTAACATTATCTCATGGCACACAAGGAGGTCAAAGCAAGCAAGAAGGTCTACTTGCTGGTCAAAGCAAGCAAGAAGGTCTACTCAAGTCAAAGTAGGCAAGAAGGACTATTTGCAAAACCAAGCAAACAAGGACAAGCAAGCAAGGAGGAGAGTCGACCTCATCCAATCTGATCAGCTTCTGAAGCTTCCCTTTCCTATGGCGGTTTAGGTGACTTAAGGGAGAAGCTACCATAAATTAATATTAAATTTGATCTTTTCCTTGGGGTGGCTCAAGGAAGCTTCCAAAATAGAATTTTAAAATACTCAAAAAGGCTAAAAGGTGATCAGATCTTCTTAGGATGGTTTGGGGAAACTTAGCCAAGAAGAAATTGAATATCTTAATAAATAAAATCAAATCCTTGGATAAGGACGACTTAGGTGCCTTGGAGAAGAAGGCTAAGAATATTTTAATTAAATAAAATCAGATCTTCCCTAAGGGCGGTTTAGGTGCCTTAGCCATGAAGTTATTGAATATTTTATTGAAAACAAATCAGATTCTCTTCTAAGGGCGGTTTGGACTAGAAGCCTTATTTAAAGGCATGGAGGGCTGTGAGATTATTATGTTTTGCATTGATACTTGTTTTCTCTTGTCTAAAATAAGTTTCAGAATTTCTTCAAGGTGGTTTTCGCTTGAGTTGGGTTTGGTGATGCTCCCTTACCCTTGTTTGAGAGGTGAAATCACTCAGGTTTCATCATAGGGCAGAATTGTGCAAGCTTGGTGCATTTTACAGCTAGGGTTTGAAGACAAGTTCCTGGTCAAAAATCAGATTTGGAAGTCTACAGATTTTTCTGAGGAAATCTACCTTGGGCAATCCAGACTAGGGACATTTTTGAGTGAAATAGCATTTGTTTCATGAAGTTTGAAGATTTTGGGTGACTAGGGTTTCTAGTTTGGTGGCTGGAAATTGCATCTTCAGGTGTGATCTGATTATATTCAATCTTGGCATCTATTTTGGCATATCAATATATTCTGGTTGAAGGAGTTGCTGGTATTGTAGCTGTACTTCACATCTTCAGCCTTGGGTGTCCATTTTGAGGAGCTGTTAGAGCCCTTTCTGCAGCTCAGTCATAGCTGGAGACTGTAGCAGCAACTGCTCTTATCATTCTTATTTTGGCATTATTGTATCGTCTATTTTCATCTAATATAAGGAGCTATCAACGAGTATGTTTTGTGGTTGTCATTGGTATCATTTATAATCATTTTCTGAGTATTGTGAAAGTCTGAAAATAAAAGTTAGACCTGCAAATAATTGTATGACTTGTTTTGCAAAATAGAAGGTTGTTTCAATTCCAAAAATCATTGTATTTCTTGCATATCTATTAGCTTAATGTTTATGCAAATTTGGGCAACAAAACATTCATAAACCAAACCAAAAACAGTTCAGTTTGGGTCAGGAACTAGTTGGGATTCTCACAGTGGTATCAGAGCCCTGTTCCTGCTAGCCTGGAGGGTTAGGGTTCTCTTATGCAACCATAGGAGATTGGTCCACATAGATATTACACACACAAAAGAGCAGAGCCTCGAACCTGCCATCCTGTTGGGTAAATTCAGTGGGTTGTACTTGTGGACAGCAAGTGGACATTATGGGAAAGTTACCTAGTATGGGAAAATTCATGAAGAATCTTGTCCAAGCACAGCAAGATAAAAGAGATGAAGTACTCAGCATGTTTGATGAATATGATACTCTTCCTACACATGTTAAGAGAGATCTACCCTTCATTGCTTACGTGGACTTACATCCAAGAGTATACTACAAGACTAAATTGGCAAAGCAACAATATTGTAAGATAGCCCATGATCTACTTGCACAAGGAGTTTGCAACAATTTGTATGAGGAGTTTTCAGTAGACACTTGTTAATGAATGGTAGCTTAGGTCAGATATAAACGATGATTGCTATAAGCATCATCATCGTTTATATAAGACCTAATACTTTTCATGTTTAATATTTCTGGAAATAAGTAAACAACCGAATTCTTTAAAGCATGTATAAAATCGTATATATCTAAATGATGTTCTGAAAATCGCATTGATTAAATTCGGGATTATTATAATACATCTGCCATGCGTAAAGGTGTGTCTATTTGTTAAACTGAATAAACATCAGTTGTGAGAAGAACCCGCGCCCTAAGGAACACGTCTCTTGAGCAAACATGCCTCCACGTGTGGAGACACGTCTTCTCAAGAGACGCATCCCTTGGAGGCGGGTCTCCTATCATATAAAAGTTGATTCCAATCTGAATATACAGACATCAAAATTATTAATGTTCTGCATTCAGTACATTCTGCAATAAAAGGAAGAATTCAGAAATTCCTATTTGTCTTAGAAATTATTATTCAAAATCTCAGACCTTCTTAGTTTATTCTTAGTCTTAGGATCCCATTCTGATACAGATTTGATTACATTTACATGGTATCAGAGCCACGTTGTGTGAATCCTAATCAAATCTAAATATCAATCTGCTCAAGAAAATTCGTATTTTCTAGAATCGAATTTACATCACATTCTTCATAATGTCAAGTGTGATCAGATTTGAAGATCGCCTTGCAGGAGCGGACAATTTCACATCATGGAAATTTAGAATCATGATGATCCTTAGAGAGAATAAGCTAGATTCACTTGTGAGAGAAAACTTGAAGGAACCAAAGTCTGAATCTGAGAAAACTCAATGGATAGAAAACAATGAAAAGGCCATGAAAATCCTAGTAGATGCAGTTAGGGATCATATAGTGCCCATCCTAGCAAAACATGAAACTGCATACCATATGTTCAAATCTCTTGAGAAAACTTATGAGATCAACAACACCTGCAGGACTCTTGCTTTAAAAAGGCAAATCAACAATGCTCAAATAAACAAAGGAGAGTCCATTAATGCATACTTCATGAGGATTATTGAACTGAGAGATCAATTATCCACAATTGGATATCAGATTGATAGCAAAGAGTTAACTCTAATTGCACTAGGAGGCCTACCAAACTCATGGGAGTCATTTGTTCAAGGAATAAGTGCAAGATCTAAACTCCCTAAGTTTGACAGGCTAAGAACTGACTGCCTTCAAGAAGAAACAAGACTCTCCTCAAAAGAAAACAAACAGAAAAACATAGATGAAGACCTTCATGTACTCAACACATCGTCTAATAAAAGGAATAAGAAAAACTCCTACAATAAAGGATCTTTTAAAAGAAAGAGAAATTCCAATGGAAAGGGATCTTCTAAAAGGAAAGACATCTCTCAAGTGCAATGCTTTAGATGTGATCAATATGGCCACTATGCAATGAAGTGCCCTGACAGATCAAAGCAACAAGCATCTTTTGCCAAAGTAGGAAAGACAAATTCAGATCATGAATCTGAGAACTTTGTGTTCTATTCAGCATTATCGAATCAAGTATCTAACAATATCAACAACTGGGTGATTGATAGTGGTTCTTCGAGGCACATCACAGGGTTTAGAGAACACTTAGACACTATGACTGAAGAGTCTAATGAAGATGTCACAATTGGGGATGACTCTACACATCAAGTAAAAGGGGTTGGAACTTGTTCCATCACATTGAAATCTGGTCTCTCCCTTCATCTCACTGGGGTCTTATTTGTACCTGGAATAAAGAGGAATCTAATATCCATCTCTGCCCTTGAAGACAATGGATATAGGGTTACATTTATGGATGGAAAAGTTCTAGCATGGCCTAAAAACTCATCTATCAAGAAAGCCCAAATCATAGGTGTAAGACAAGGATACCTTTACAAACTTTGCACTGAAGTTAATCAAGCCCTTACCCTTGACATCTTTGTGTCAACTGAGATTTGGCATAGAAGATTAGGACACCTTCATTTCCGTGCCCTACCTTATATGGAAAAACTTGTAACAGGGTTACCTAAGTTAAAACCATCTCATGAAGGAAATTGTAAAGGTTGTGCCTTAGGAAAGAATACAAAGGGATCTTTTCCCACTAGTTTGAGCAAAACCCTAAGTGTGTTAGATCTGGTTCACTCCGACTTATGTGGACCCATGTCTGTACCTTCTAAAGTAGGATTTCTTTACTATGTCATATTTATAGATGACTTCTCTAGGAAAACCTGGATCTATTTCCTTAAGTGTAAAGAGTCAATAGAAATCCTCAAAAGGTTCAAAGAGTTCAAAAGCGCCTGAGAAAACTTCTAGAAAGAAATAAAAACTATGGGACGGAACCAATGGGGAAAAGAAATACACATCACAAAATTTTTAGGAGTGCATAGTCTTTGGAATTAAGAGGAATTCCGCGATTGAAGCACAACCCTCAACAAAATGGGGTTTGCTGAAGAAGAAATAGAACCATTAGCAGAAGCTGCCAAGCAATGTTGCTTGACAAAACATTGGAAACCGCTGCAGGCCCGGAAGCCTCTAGGACTGCTGTCTACATCCAAAATAGATGTCCTCATTCTCATCTTGACAACAAAACTCCTGAAGAAGCCTTCACTGGCATAAAACCTGACATTAGTCACTTTAGGATTTTTGGTTGTCCTGTCTATATTCATGTGCCCAAGGAGAAAAGATTCAAACTTGAACCTTCGGGAAAGCAAGGGATATTTATGGGATATAGTGAAACCTCCAAAGCCTTCAGAATATTCATACTTCGGTCGAGAATCAAATTGAATTGGCCCGAGATGTCATCTTTGAAGAAGACATTGCATTCAAAGAGGGCAAAAGTTCTAGTGGTACGAAACCTATTCCTAAGAGTACTGAAATGGAACACGCTCTGAGATTCAAAGGGTATCGAGGAAATACGGCCAACTTCAAATGAGAATCACCAGTTGACAAAGAGCGTGAGAGAAAAAGCGCTTTGGGCAAAAGAGATGATCAAAGAAGCGGAAGGATCATCACGGCGCAAAGGAATTGAGGGGAGTAAAAAGGCCAAATGCTTTAGTAGCTATGTTGCTCTAATGAACATCATAAACTCAGAACCTGTCAGTGTTACAAAAGCTTTCCGACATCAAGCATGGAAGGATGCAATGACAGAGGAATATTAGTCTATTCTAAAGAATGATGTATGGGATATAGTGCCTAGACAAAAAGAAATCTGTTATCTCTTCAAATGGCTCTTCAATCAAGCATTCTTGATGGCGATATAGAAAAACATAAGGCGCGTTTTGTGGCAAGAGGTTTCTCTCAAAAAGAAGGCATTGATTATGAAGAAACATTCGCACCTGTTGCCCATTACACATCTGTGAGAGCAGTGTTAGCCATTGCTGCAGCTAAAGGCTGGAAGATCCATCAAATGGATGTAAAAACTGCCTTCCTAAATGGAACCATTGAAGAGGAAGTCTATTTGGAACAGCCTGAAGGTTTTGTGATACATAAACCTGACTCACATGTATGCAGACTGAAGAAAGCTCTCTATGGACTTAAACAGGCTCGAGTGCGATATGAAAAGAATTGGCATTTGACTGACTATCTCCAGAGTTAGAGTTTTCCAAGGAGTAATCTTCGCTCAATCTCTACTTCAAGGTAATTAAAGGTGATATGCTAATAATTATTTTATATGTTGATGACCTGCTGATAACAGGAGATCACCTCATTGCTCAAGGGAAGCAGGATCTAATTTCTGAATTTGACATGAAAGACTTGGGCATTCTACACTACTTCCTAGGTTTAGAAGTATGGCAGAAATCAGAGGGCATTATACTAAACCAAGGGAAATATACTATTGATATTCTGAAGAGATTTGGAATGTTGGACTGTAGACCGATGTCTACACCCGTGATAACCTAAGAGTCAGAAAAAGCGGCCGAGAATCAAGTGTGCAGATCAACCCTTTGGGAGGCGAGATGATTGGATAACGATGTATCTAGTCAACACACCGGACTGTGTTGCTATCACGTTGAATGTTAGTGCTTAGCTAGTTCATGTGAGCCAAAGGAAATTCACCTTATGGCTGTGAAACACATATTGAGATATCTTCAAGGCACTATTGGATATGGTCTTCTTTACAAAAATAATCAACTCGATCTACATGGATACTCTGATTCAGATTGGGCTAGAAGTGCAACTGATTGGAAAAGCACATCAGGATGTTGCCGATTTAGAGATCAACTATGATCTCTGGATTTCTTGGCTGTCTTAGGTTGCTCGAGAGCTCCTTGGTAGGGCTACTGACCTCAATGGGAGCAGAGAAGCGGAGTTTGGCTTACGTAAATTGCTTGTGGGACTCTTTGTTGAGCGCCCCGAGTCCTACAATTATTCATTGTGATGTCGAGTTGCATCGAAGCTCTCTATAAATCACATCTTTTCATGATGAATCTAAGCACATTGAGATCCTATCATTATGTAAGAGATATGGTGGAAAGGAAAGTAGTCAGGTTGGACTATATTAGTACAAATGATCAAACTGTAGACATTCTCACCAAGCCTCTCTCTCGAATCAAGGTAGAGCACTTCAGGAAGAAACTTGGTATGGTTGAAATGTAATTTGTTATTTATGTTTGAAATTCAAATTGTTTATCAAATTGTACTAATATATAAAGATGTTTAAATGTGTAAACTCTTTTTGTCATGTGTGTGACTCCATGACTTTATGGGCCTACTCCCCTGTGTACATTATTGAAAGGTGACGATCTTTCTAATAATGAACACTTGTATTTGACATTGTAAAGTGACGACTCTACAATGATAAACTATCATGATAGATATCATGTGACTTGATATCTGTGGATATGTCATGATGGTATCTCTTGGACACTTTGATGGATATCATGGGACTTGATATCATCTAAAGATCATTGTGATCTTTAAGAGATAATCATGGCGGATATTTATATCCGTGGATATGCCATGAATTATGGTAGACATCATGTGACTTGATGTCAGTGCACATACCATAATGAAGATGAGTTATGAAGAATGTCATGTGACTTGACAACTTTGAGAAAACATTCCTTATCTTCGATATCACGTGTAAAGGTGATATCCGCACTTATTTGATTTGAAATATCTTCCCTAAGCTAAGAGGGAGTGTTAATGAATGGTAGCTTAGGTCAGATATAAACGATGATTGCTATAAGCATCATCATCGTTTATATAAGACCTAATACTTTTCATGTTTAATATTTCTGGAAATAAGTAAACAACCGAATTCTATAAAGCATGTATAAAATCGTATATATCTAAATGATGTTCTGAAAATCGCATTGATTAAATTCGGGATTATTATAATACATCTGCCATGCGTAAAGGTGTGTCTATTTGTTAAACCGAATAAACATCAGTTGTGAGAAGAACCCGTGCCCTAAGGAACACGTCTCTTGAGCAGACGTGCCTCCATGTGTGGAGACACGTCTTCTCAAGAGACGCATCCCTTGGAGGCGGGTCTCCTATCATATAAAAGTTGATTCCAATCTGAATATGCAGACATCGAAATTATTAATGTTCTGCATTCAGTACATTCTGCAATAAAAGGAAGAATTCAGAAATTCCTATTTGTCTTAGAAATTATTACTCAAAATCTCATACCACCTTAGTTTATTCTTAGTCTTAGGATCCCATTCTGATACAGATTTGATTACATTTACAACACTAATTAGTCTACAAGTGAACAAGATTTCATAACAGGCATGGAAGGGAAGTCTGAAGAGGAGGCAGCATCTGAAGAAGAATTGCAGGTTGCAGGGCATCTAGAAAAGAGCAAAGATGAAATGAGGAGACAAAACTTATGTTTCTCCTGCAAAAGACTTTGGGAACCTTTTCACCAATGTGCTGGTGTACAAGAGGAAGAGTTGAAAATGAAACACATAAACACAGGGTAGCCAATGTGGTCAAACAGGATGAGCAACCAGCTACTTGTAGCATTTCTATGCCTTCTCTATAGGTGGACAGCGAAGAGGCACAGGTTCAAGGAGTTGTTTAGGATGGTTATGCTGCTCGTCATGAGACACAGTTGTGTGAGGAATCAGTTGTTCTTAGTGGTCAAGCATTTGCTTCTCTAGATGAGAAGTCTACTATCAGTCTATTCTATAATGTGCAGCTGATTACAAAGATTGATTCTATGGGTGCTTTGGCTAACAACAGGGATGATGGATCAAATGTTGTGTCAATTCAGCAGCATGACACAATTAGAGATGATGACCCAGAATCCAATGATGCAACAAGTACAGGTTATACTAGTTTCATGGTGGGTAACTTAGAGATTCTACTTGACCTACCAAGTGGTAAAATGGACTCTTATGATGATTCTTGGAGTGATACTATTGCTGTTCCTACTTCACTCCATGAGGTATCTTTGTCATCTACAGTTGAGTTTGGTGTGTTTGGTGATGCTCGCACAGTGACTAGTGAGCTAGATTGTGTTTTGGCACCAAACGTTGATGATCTTTTGATTGGAACTATTGCTGCCCAAGTTCCAGATCAACAAGCGTACTGTGAAGATGACATTGAGAGTGTTGAATTTGTTAATTCAGATCATAGTTTGCAAGCTTCGGACTACTTATGGGGACGGCAGCCAAAGTATGGCTTCCGGACTCGGAGACTCGGGGAAAAAGGCTAAACAGGACTTCCAAACCAAAAACCGTAGTTTTACAAAAAAACAAGAACAAATTAATGCATTTAGAGAACATAAGAGCCTAATTTGATTATCAAACACTCATAATTCAAAGATTACATGTCATATGATCATCAAACACTCAATAATTGAAATTTAATCATTCATAGTCATCAAATACTCATAGTTTCAATGTATAACAACATCATAAGTTTATAAATGTTTACATATAATCATGTCAAAAAGAAGAAAACATTAACAACCACATGTAGTCTACATCTTCCTCTTTTCCCTCCCAATGGTAGCCAATTTTGAAGGCCTAGAACTAGAAGGTGCCCGTGCTATAGTATCCAAATGAGGACTAGGAGATCGAGAAGGTGAAACATGATATTCAAATGTGTCTTCGTCGTCCTCCATGGCATCCAATCTTGCTGCTTCTTCTTCTTCTGCTGCTGCTCTCTCTAATTCAGCAAGATCCTCATCAGTAAGTAAGACATCAACCTCATCATTTTGTTCATTAATAGTCCATTCACCATATGGATCAATGTCATCCAAGTCGATGGACTCGTGTGAAACACCCTCCACCTTTCTAGTTCGAAGGCGAAGGTTGTACCGAACAAAAACTAAATCATTTAAGCGTTGCTGAGTCAACTTGTTTCTCTTCTTTGTGTGAATGTTCTCAAATAAACTCCAATTGCGTTCACACCCAGAAGCACTGCATGGCTGCGACAAGACACGTATGGCTAGCTTTTGAAGATTTGGTGTGCTAGCACCATAGTTTTCCCACCATAGATTTACAAAAACATGTTTAAAAAATATAAGTATTAAGAAATAAGAATAAAGTAAAAAATCTATATGTAAGAATCAAGTTTCTAATTTCATTTTTTACCTGGTTGCTGTTTTCCTCTTCTTTCAATTGCTTGTTGGGAGGAAAAGAGTCTCCCCTCTGCACCCTTGTAAACCTTGAATAGATAAAAGAAAAAGTAAATCAAATATAGAAAATTCATAGATAGTCAAGGCTCAACATTGCAATTTCATAAATAAGATATAACAAATCTCACCTCCAACTCATCAAGCACCTTATCTCTTAGCTCACAATCAGGCACCATCCTATCAATGCATGTGACAAGACCATCCATGACCTCCTCATCCGCCTTAAATGTTTCCGAGAAGTAGAACTTCAGATTCAAGAAGTAGGCAAAGGCATGAATCGGCTGGTGGAGTTGGTGTGTCCATCTTCGATCAATGATGCGCCATATGATTTCATATTTCCTTTTGTTGCCACCATAGTAACGTGATATGGCCTCTTTGGCCCTATCCATGGCCTCATAGATGAAACCCATTGGCATGCCATCTCCATCCACCATACGAAGAACCCTCACCAAAGGTTCTGTCACCTAAAAAAATGAAAACAAATGTTAAATTATAACAAAATTAACCCCTCAAAAAATAAAAACAGCAAATAGATTATCATGTATAATTTTTTTTTGTGTGATTGCTACTTACACCCATCAACTCCTCTCCATTTTTGATGAATGTCTCATCAAAAACTATGGCAACAATCCTCTCCCCTTCAGGTTTCTTGTAAAATGAGGACTCCTTCCAAGCATCGGACACGAACATTTGCTTGAGATGACCAATGGCACCAAGAATGCTTTGCAATGTGAGGAAGTGGCTAGCGAATCGTGTCACTCTAGGTCGCACAAGGTCCTTGCCATTTGTGAATTTCCTCATCAAAGAAAGCACCCAAGTATGGTTGTAGATAAATTTTGTAACATTTTTTGCATCTTCAACCACTCTTTTGACCCATGAAATCTTCCCAATGTCCTCTAGCAATAGGTCCAAGCAATGTGCAGCACATGGAGACCATACAATTGTGGGATACCTCTCCATAAGTAGTCTACCTGCAGCTATGTAAGCAGTTGCGTTGTCCGTGATGATTTGGACAACATTATCAACTCCAACCTCTTGGACCACCTCATCTAATAGATTGCATAAAGTCTCAGCATTTTGATTTCATGGGAGGCATCCATTGATTTTAGGAACACCAATCCACCATTAGAGGACACTAAAAAGTTAAGAAGAGTTCTATTTCGTCCATCTGTCCACCCGTCAGATAAAATGCTGCAACCTTTTCTTCTCCAAAATTTCTTTTGCTCATCAACCACAAGCCGTGTATTCTTTACGGCTTCCTCTAGCAATGGCCCACTCAAATCTCTAGATGATGGGGTCTTAAACCCCTTTCCTGCAACTGTAAGGGCATTCACCAAACCTTCCCAATATGGGCTGTTTGCAACATTGAAAGGTAGATTATTGTAGTACCAAAAGTTTGCAGTAGCCATCCTAGCTTCATGATGCTTTTCCTTATTCCAACCGGTACCTTCAAGTGAAGGTTGTGCTCCTGGAACATTACGTGGAATAAAATAATTTGGTCCTGATGAAGGACCCTGGTCAGCACTAGCAGTAGAAAAGGAACCATCAGGACTCTCACCAAAAGATGAATGTGGAGCACAAAAGCTTGGACTTGCAACACCACGGGATTGGGATCCACTCATCGCAGCTGCTAGGGCATCCTTTGTTTTTTGTCTTTCATCTTTTTTCATCTCATAGTCAGCAAGAAGGGCCTTCATCTCTCTAATAATCTCAGGAGTAGCTTTCTTGCATCCCTCCACATTTTGCCCAGGTATTCTAGCAAGGTGGTATTTTAATCTGTTTATTCCTCCTGTCATCCATTTATCACATTCAGTACATGTCACTTCACCTTTTTTATTTCTTGGAATTCCATACTTCCATGCAGGGTCTTTTCTATTTCCCCTTGGATTTGAAGATGACATTGCTGGAAGTTCAACATGGAAAACAAAAAAAAAATCAGTTAGGGTTTGCTAAAAAATCAGCAAATAAATATGATTCAAAGTTTCAAACAATTGCAAAAAAAGAAGAATGCAAAACCAAGCTAGAAATTGTAGGAATTAGGCTATTAAAGAAAATAGAAAAAAATTTGGCAACATTTCCCCTTATTTCTCTTGAATTTTTTGATTTTGAATGAAAGAAAATTAAAAAAAAGAAGTGTTAGATCACTTACCTGACTCTATTTTGATCCTCTTAGCTCGTTCTCTTGGCTTCAATCAGCTCCAAATCAATTTGCAGACCTGTATTGGCAACCTAGACTGTGAAAATGAAACAAAAAATCAAAAAAAATAAGGCGTTTTTGTGTCTTATGCTGTCCCAGCCGCGCAGGAGAGTCCTGAGCTCGGACTCGGGAG
>VDFB02280713.1:0-35304 GCA_007258455.2 Sequoia sempervirens
ACATGTCATATGATCATCAAACACTCAATAATTGAAATTTAATCATTCATAGTCATCAAATACTCATAGTTTCAATGTATAACAACATCATAAGTTTATAAATGTTTACATATAATCATGTCAAAAAGAAGAAAACATTAACAACCACATGTAGTCTACATCTTCCTCTTTCCCCTCCCAATGGTAGCCAATTTTGAAGGCCTAGAACTAGAAGGTGCCCGTGCTATAGTATCCAAATGAGGACTAGGAGATCGAGAAGGGGAAACATGATATTCAAATGTGTCTTCGTCGTCCTCCATGCCATCCAATCTTGCTGCTTCTTCTTCTTCTGCTGCTGCTCTCTCTAATTCAGCAAGATCCTCATCAGTAAGTAAGACATCAGCCTCATCATTTTGTTCATTAATAGTCCATTCACCATATGGATCAATGTCATCCAAGTCGATGGACTCGTGTGAAACACCCTCCACCTTTCTAGTTTGAAGGCGAAGGTTGTACCGAACAAAAACTAAATCATTTAAGCGCTGCTGAGTCAACCTGTTTCTCTTCTTTGTGTGAATGTTCTCAAATAAACTCCAATTGCGTTCACACCCAGAAGCACTGCATGGCTGCGACAAGACACGTATGGCTAGCTTTTGAAGATTTGGTGTGCTAGCACCATAGTTTTCCCACCATAGATCTACAAAAACATGTTTAAAAAATATAAGTATTAAGAAATAAGAATAAAGTAAAAAATCTATATGTAAGAATCAAGTTTCTAATTTCATTTTTTACCTGGTTGCTGTTTTCCTCTTCTTTCAATTGCTTGTTGGGAGGAAAAGAGTCTCCCCTCTGCACCCTTGTAAACCTTGAATAGATAAAAGAAAAAGTAAATCAAATATAGAAAATTCATAGATAGTCAAGGCTCAACATTGCAATTTCATAAATAAGATATAACAAATCTCACCTCCAACTCATCAAGCACCTTATCTCTCAGCTCACGATCAGGCACCATCCTATCAATGCATGTGACAAGACCATCCATGACCTCCTCATCCGCCTTAAATGTTTCCGAGAAGTAGAACTTCGGATTCAAGAAGTAGGCAAAGGCATGAATCGGCTGGTGGAGTTGGTGTGTCCATCTTCGATCAATGATGCGCCATATGATTTCATATTTCCTTTTGTTGCCACCATAGTAACGTGATATGGCCTCTTTGGCCCTATCCATGGCCTCATAGATGAAACCCATTGGCATGCCATCTCCATCCACCATACGAAGAACCCTCACCAAAGGTTCTGTCACCTAAAAAAATGAAAACAAATGTTAAATTATAACAAAATTAACCCCTCAAAAAATAAAAACAGCAAATAGATTATCATGTATAATTTTTTTTTGTGTGATTGCTACTTACCCCCATCAACTCCTCTCCATTTTTGATGAATGTCTCATCAAAAACTATGGCAACAATCCTCTCCCCTTCAGGTTTCTTGTAAAATGAGGACTCCTTCCAAGCATCGGACACGAACATTTGCTTGAGATGACCAATGGCACCAAGAATGCTTTGCAATGTGAGGAAGTGGCTAGCGAATCGTGTCACTCCAGGTCGCACAAGGTCCTTGCCATTTGTGAATTTCCTCATCAAAGAAAGCACCCAAGTATGGTTGTAGATAAATTTTGTAACATTTTTTGCATCTTCAACCACTCTTTTGACCCATGAAATCTTCCCAATGTCCTCTAGCAATAGGTCCAAGCAATGTGCAGCACATGGAGACCATACAATTGTGGGATACCTCTCCATAAGTAGTCTACCTGCAGCTACATAAGCAGCTGCATTGTCCGTGATGATTTGGACAACATTATCAACTCCAACCTCTTGGACCACCTCATCTAATAGATTGCATAAAGTCTCAGCATTTTTGATTTCATGGGAGGCATCCATTGATTTTAGGAACACCAATCCACCATTAGAGGACACTAAAAAGTTAAGAAGAGTTCTATTTCGTCCATCTGTCCACCCATCAGATAAAATGCTGCAACCTTTTCTTCTCCAAAATTTATTTTGCTCATCAACCACAAGCCGTGTATTCTTTACGGCTTCCTCTAGCAATGGCCCACTCAAATCTCTAGATGATGGGGTCTTAAACCCCTTTCCTGCAACTGTAAGGGCGTTCACCAAACCTTCCCAATATGGGTTGTTTGCAACATTGAAAGGTAGATTATTGTAGTACCAAAAGTTTGCAGCAGCCATCCTAGCTTCATGATGCTTTTCCTTATTCCAACCGGTACCTTCAAGTGAAGGTTGTGCTCCTGGAACATTACGTGGAATAAAATAATTTGGTCCTGATGAAGGACCCTGGTCAGCACTAGCAGTAGAAAAGGAACCATCAGGACTCTCACCAAAAGATGAATGTGGAGCACGAAAGCTTGGACTTGCAATACCATGGGATTGGGATCCACTCATCGCAGTTGCTAGGGCATCCTTTGTTTTTTGTCTTTCATCTTTTTTTATCTCATAGTCAGCAAGAAGGGCCTTCATCTCTCTAATAATCTCAGGAGTAGCTTTCTTGCATCCCTCCACATTTTGCCCAGGTATTTTAGCAAGGTGGTTTTTAATCTGTTTATTCCTCCTGTCATCCATTTATCACATTCAGTACATGTCACTTCACCTTTTTTATTTCCTGGAATTCCATACTTCCATGCAGGGTCTTTTCTATTTCCCCTTGGATTTGAAGATGACATTGCTGGAAGTTCAACATGGAAAAAAAAAAAAAAATCAGTTAGGGTTTGCTAAAAAATCAGCAAATAAATATGATTCAAAGTTTCAAACAATTGCAAAAAAAGAAGAATGCAAAACCAAGCTAGAAATTGTAGGAATTAGGCTATTAAAGAAAATAGAAAAAAATTTGGCAACATTTCCCCTTATTTCTCTTGAATTTATTGATTTTGAATGAAAGAAAATTAAAAAAAAGAAGTGTTAGATCACTTACTTGACTCTATTTTGATCCTCTTAGCTCGTTCTCTTGGCTTCAATCAGCTCCAAATCAATTTGCAGACCTGTATTGGCAACCTAGACTGTGAAAATGAAACAAAAAATCAAAAAAAATAAGGCGTTTTTGTGTTTTATGCTGTCCCAGCCACGCAGGAGAGTCCTGGCTTGGGAGTCCCGAGCCAGGACTCTCCTGGACTCAACTCCCGAGTCCGTGGCGAGTCGACTCGGGAGGCCGGAGGACTCGCGAGTCCGCCGAGTCCTCAAGAGTCTGCAAACTATGAAAGGAAGCCTTTGGTTCTCATTCAGATCATCTTTGTCTACAGGAATGTTATGCTGCCGGTTTGGCTCTGGGATTGCTTCGAGGAATGTAAGCCTCCTAGCTAGGCATTGCTTCTCGCTTGAAAGATAGCGACTAGTGGTGAGATAGTGATAGATTGAATGTTTCATTATGAGATTTCTGCATTTTAGTTTTGTGAGGGTTTGAAATCAGACTTATGCATATTAGACAGACTTTAGAATTGCATTTTTCCTTACAGCAGATTTGTAGTTTCATTCATAAATCAAAAACAACAAAAAGTATTGTTCTGGGTATTGCATATTCCTTCTTGTCTAGGTAGGGCGCCCCTTTGTGCCAAGTTGTAGAATTTTTAGAAAAGAATCTAATTTTATAAAGCAAAATCGCCCCTTTGCTGGGCCGTACCATTTGTATTGTCTTGGGAATCGTGCAAAAATCAATATCTGCATTTTGAGTCAGTTTCTTGTCCCAATCTTGGGCGCCATCTCCTTGGGATCATTTTGCATTACATCTCGTGAAATTTGATTAAGTTTGGAGCAAGTTGTGAGTGATTTTGTGAGTTACAGGGCTGCTGTTCGTGCACGTGGATAATGGGACTGTCAAAAATCAGATTGTCAGGTTGGCTCTAATAATTGAGTTTTTGATCTAAGCTTTATCATCCAGTGAAGGAAACTCCATATATATTGTTGCAACTTTATTTATCTCTTGATTCACACTGATAGCAAGGCATTATCTAATATATTGTAAGCTGGCAGTAGTACTGACAGTAGTTCAAAATCTTGCTTTATCAATTTGTAATGTTCAATCTTTACATTCTGTAATTGCTTACATTTCCGCCCTATGGTAGCTCCTTTCCCACTCCGGGTTAGAAAGCACATTCTGGGTGTTGAGTTCTTTCAGCATTCTAGTTTATTTCCCTTCAAAGCATTGTAATTTCTTAGCACTCTGCCATATGGTCGCCTCAATTCCATTCTGGATTGGGTAGCACATACTTGGTGTCGAGTTCCTTTCAGTACTCGTAGTGTAGAAGATCCTCTGACCACATGCTCGCCATCATCAGCGCCATTCTTGGTTAGAGTTCCTTCCAGTTCTGTTTTTGCTTTCAGATCCTCTGACCAATGCTCACACCTTGCCCACATCGGGATCCTGGTGTACATTTTGGTTAGAGTTGCTTCAGCATCGTTTTGGTTTAGTTGCTAACCTTAACGGGTGCATTGGTTTGTAAACTTGCAATTGAAAAAACAAGAAAATTTGGCTCGGAATATTTCACTGGTATCAGAGCCAAGATCTTGCCATCCTATGAACAAGCCGTCTATGAGTGACAGAGAAAAGAGATACATTGCAAGGGAAGACAAGAAAGTTGGAAAACAGTTCCAGCCCTATCAGGCTCCAGAAGGTCAGACAGCTTCAGAGGTTTTGAGGGCTCATTGGGAGTCTTCTCAGGAAACAGACATGGCAGAAGGTGAGAGATTAGTTGGGGGTAACGAGAGGTTTACCAGCAACAGAGATGATAGTGGAAAGGGAAGAGAGAGATCTGTAAGTCCCGGAAAGAGATTTGAAAGGAAGATGGATGCCTTGATGGACATGGTATCTTTCATGATGGGGAAAGTGGGCCAGAACACAACTCCACAAAACAACCCTGGAAATAGAGGAGAACACAGTGCCTCTAACCAGCATGATGGACATGCAGCTCAACATGTTTCACACAACACTTACATCTCAGCCAGGCCATTCAAACCCACCTTCTTGGCACCAGTAAACACTCAGCCTGGGCCTGAAGAGAATGCTTCATTCGTGGAGCAGTTGAGACTTGGCCGTGCGGAGTATGATTCTCTGTCTGATGACATCAAGATGGATATGTCCTACAATGATTTTATGGATCATAAAAGAAAGAATAAGGGACACGGGAGACATCATGAGCAAAGAAGACCAACAGCTCAAGGGGACTTGTATCAAGCTGTCAACAAGTTTATACTTCCACACTATGACGGAAGTGATAACAGTTCAGCTCGAGCTTGGATACAGAAGCTGGATAACTATCTAGCTCTTAGACCCATGGCGGAGGAGGAGGCGATTAAATTCGCTACGCTACACCTAGATGGGGTGGCGCACGAGTGGTGGTACCATGGCCTAGTCACCTTGGGTCATCGGTCTATCACAACCTATGATGAGTTCACCAATAGGCTCATCGAGAGATTTGAGAAAAAAGGATCCTGAAATTCATTTCAGAGAATTGGCACAGTTGAGGCAGTATGGCACAGTTGATCCTTACATAGCTGAGTTCCAGAGACTCTCAGTCATGGTCACTGGAATCACGGAGAGACGGTTGGTGATCCTTTTCAGTGAAGGATTGACGGAACCACTAAAGGGATGGATTAAAACTTTTGAACCACCCTCCCTACAGGAGGCCATGAAGAAGGCAAGAAACATGGAGTGGGCAGCTCCTAAGGAAAAGTTTCAACCCAGACCATCCTTTCACAAAGGGGATAAAGGGAAAAGACCTCATCAAAGACCTCCTTTGAGACCTCAGCATAAGGAGTTCAAACATCATAATCCTCATGTCACAAGATTAGATCCTGAGACGCTGAACGAACTCAGAAGAAGGGGATTATGTTTCCGGTGTAGGGAAAAATGGTCTCAAGATCATGTTTGCCCAAAAGGAGTTAAATTTAATCAGATTGAGTACTATTCAGCTGGTGAAAGTAATTCTGATTTTTCAGACCAGCAATCTGATTTTGCAGATAGTGAAGTGGAAAGAGGCCCAGAAGAGTCTGAAGATGAAAAGGAAAGTGGAGGAATTTTGGCGCAACTTTCGAGCTTTCAAAGAAATGAATCCTTCAAGGTTCGAGGGATGATTAAGGGGCAGCGAATAGTTGCGTTGATTGACACTGGGGCAACACATAACTTCATTGATGAAGTTGTGGTGGCAAAGAAGGGGCTGCAAACAGAGGAGTTTGAAGGCTTCGAGGTCATGGTTGCTGATGGATTCCACATTTCATGTACCAAGAAGATCTCAAACATGACTATGCAGTTGGGAAACTATGAAGTCAAAGACGATTTCTATGTAGTCAACATTGGAGATACGGATGCTGTTTTGGGTATTCAATGGCTGCGTTCCCTTGGAGAGATCTCCTTAAATCTGCAAACTATGGAGCTCAAGTTTCAATCCGATGGGAAGAGGGTGGTACTAAGAGGAATGTCCAATGGGGGTCCTCGGGTTGTGTCATTCAAGAGAATGGCAAGGCTGGTTCGTCATGATCAAGTTGAGTGGGCTGCAGAATGTATGATTCTTCCTGCTAGTCCGGTTGACACTAAGAGAAACTATCCCCCTGATGTTCAGTCTTTACTCATAGAGAAGAGCAAGGTATTTGCTGATCTACCTCCTGGACCACCACCTGAGCGGGGTTCAGAGCATATCATAGAGCTCAAGGAAGGAGCTAAATCCGTTATTACAACTCCCTATCGGTATCCTAAGAAGCAGAAGGATGATATCGAGAAAAACATTCAGGAACTCTTGGAGATGGGTTTCATTCGTCCAAGCAAGAGCCCTTGCGCATCTGCAGTGGTTCTTGTGAAGAAGAAGGATGGTACCATGCGCATGTGTGTGGACTATCGTGCTTTGAATCAAAGCACCATCAAAACCGATACCCCATCCCAAGGATAGATGAGCTCATTGATGAGCTACATGGGGCCAAGTTCTTCTCGAAGATTGATTTGAGATCGGGTTACCACCAGATTCGAATGAGAGGATCTGATGTGGAGAAGACATCTTTTAGATGTCATTATGGCCACTTTGAGTTTCTAGTCATGCCATTTGGGCTGACTAATGCTCCTGCTACCTTCCAATCTTGTATGAACAGAGTTTTTCAGAAGCAGTTAAGGAGGTTTGTGTTGATATTCTTCGATGACATTTTGATTTACAACAAGACTTGGGAAGAACATCTCAAGCACTTGGAGGAAGTGCTTAGCATCTTAGAGTCTGAGAGCCTGTTTGCCAAAGAGTCCAAATGCGAATTTGGAATGAAGGAGTTACTGTACCTTGGCCACATAATCAGTGCTGAGGGAGTAAAGGTTGATCCTGAAAAGATCAAAGCAGTTTTTGATTGGCCACCTCCTGAGAACTTGACTCAGTTGAAAGGGTTTTTGGGACTGTGTGGATTTTATCGTAGATTTGTGAGAGGCTACTCACAGAATGCTGCTCCTCTTACTGACCTCACGAAAAAGGGGGCCTTTTGTTGGTCAGAAAAGGCTCAAACTACTTTTGATAAGTTTAAGAGGATCATGAGCTCTTGTCCGGTTTTGGCTATTCTGGATTTCTCCAAGCCTTTCAAGCTACAGTGTGATGCATCCGGTGAAGGAGTTGGGGCTGTTTTGATGCAAAACAAACATCCAATAGTGTTTGAGAGTAGAAAGCTAAGAGGTGTGGAAAGAACCTACTCCATTTATGACAAGGAAATGCTTGCCATTATGCATGCATTAGCTAAGTTCAGACAGTATTTGGTGGGAAACAAGTTTGTGGTCAAGACTGATCACAATAGTCTCAAACACTTCATGCATCAGAAAGATCTGAACGAGAGGCAACAAAAGTGGGTGATAAGCTTCAAGCTTACGACTTTGACATTGAGTATGTCAAAGGGAAAAATAACGTGGTGGCTGATGCTCTGTCTAGGAGACCCCATTTGAGCTCATTGTGTGAGCTTACCTCTGATTGGAAGGACATGTTGCTTGCTGATTATGCCAAAAATCAGTTTGCAACCAGCATCATTGAGGGTACTTTTCATGACGAAAGGTACAAGGTGATTGAGGGGTTGATACACTATAAGGGTAGAATCTTTCTGGTGGCTGATTCTAAGCTCAGGAAGAAGATTTTGTTGACATTTCATGACATTCCGCTTGCTGGTCACCAAGGATTCTTTAAGACATATAGGCAGATCCGGGAAAGATTTTCTTGGAAAGGGTTGAAGGGAGAAGTTCAACGCTACATTCAGGAGTGTCCCGTTTGTCAAATGAACAAGAATGAGCATACTCTACCAGCCGGTTTGCTGCAACCTCTTCCTATTGCCAATCAAAAATGGGAAAGTATATCGATGGACTTCATCACAGGGTTGCCCAAGGTCCAAGGGAGGGTTTGCATCTATGTGGTAGTGGATAGGCTAACAAAATTTGCTCACTTCTTCGCCATTACCAGCTCTTTTTCAGCAGCTCAAGTTGCAGATCTGTTTTTTCATGAGGTGTTTAGGTTACATAGGCTGCCAAAAAACATTGAGAGTGATAGGGACAGCAAGTTCCTAAGCACTTTTTGGCAAGAGGTCTTCAGAATGAGTGGTACTGTGCTTACTCCGAGCACTAGTTATCACCCCCAAACAGATGGACAAACGGAAATAGTGAACAAGTGGTTGGAAGGCTATTTGAGAAACTATGTTTCCGAGCAGCAAAGAGCATGGGTAAAGTGGCTTCACATAGGCGAGTACTGCTATAATTCTTCCTTTCACATGTCAATAAAGATGTCACCATTCTTGGCTCTTTATGGGTATGAAGCTCCTAGCTTTGCTGATTTGGTGTTTGGCGATAGCAAAGCTCCTCAAGCCAAGGACTTATTGCAACAGAGTCAAGACATCATGAAATCATTGAAGAACAATCTGCAGATTGCACAGAACCAGCAGAAGATGTATGTTGATCAGAGGCGTGTCGAGCGCTCTTTCGAGGTTGGGGATATGGTTTATCTCGGATTACAGCCGTACCGACAGTCTACTCTCAAGAAGAGTGGAGCTGAGAAGCTCAAACCTCGCTTCTATGGGCCGTTTAAGGTTATCAGAAAGGTGGGAGCAGTAGCATATGAGTTGGAGCTACCTTCGAGTAGCAAAGTGCACAATGTCTTCCACGTGTCTCGCCTCAAGAAGGCACTTGGGCACAATGTTATTGCTTCATCACAGTTGCCGCCTTTGGATGAAGAAGGACAGTTGGTTTTAATTCCAGAGGAGATTCTTGATTCTCGTGAGCGTTCTTTGAGGAAAAGAACAATCAGAGAATATTTGGTGAAGTGGAAAAACATGCCTATAGAGGATGCAACTTGGGAGAATGATGAGATTCTGCAGCATCCTGGTTTGCGATTGCTTGAGGACAAGCAATCTTGGGGAGGGCGGATTGTAATGTTCCCTTCTCAAGCATGATCTTCTCAGATGACCGTTGGCCTATTCCGGAGACCCGTAGGCTACTCGGAAGGTAAAATTAGGGTTTCTTGCTTTGAAGGATGCTCTTGCTCGAGGTTGGTTGATTCAATGGCGGATTCTTTCTGGGTTTTCAGAGAGCTTCGCAGTGATATGTTCTTCTTGGCATTCTGAGCATCTTCAGGAATTTACTATTTTTAGTAAATTCTATTTCTGGCAGTGTTCCTGTTGAGTTCGGCATGGTTGACTTTCTACTTCAGACTGATCAGTTGGCTTGCTCATTTATGGCTTCGGGGCACAATTGGAGAGATAAGTCGAGCTATTTAATTAAAGTCATGTTTTAATGTTATATTTTAACGTTGACCGCTTTGGCCTAGCTTCTTCACTTTAAGTCTTTTTAAAAGATGTTCTTTAAGGGTGGTGTTTCATTAAAGGAAATTAATTATATCTTTTATTAAGAAGTTTAATCCAAGCCTTAAGTGGACACCAATTTCAAGGAAGAATTAAAGTGATATTAAAAGACAAAGTTTTGCTTGGAAAAGTGGGACGCCCCCTGTGGAAGAATTAGGGTTTGACTCAAAAAGGAAGATTAGGGTTTCAAGAAGAGTCAACCGAAAATTATAAAAGGAAGCCTTTGGTTCTCATTCATATCATCTTTGTCTACAGGAATGTTATGCTGCCAGTTTGGCTTTGGGATTGCTTCGAGGAATGTAAGCCTCCTAGCTAGGCATTGCTTCTCGCTTGAAAGATAGCAACTAGTGGTGAGATAGTGATAGATTGAATGTTTCATTGTGAGATTTCTGCATTTTAGTTTTGTGAGGGTTTGAAATCAGACTTACGCATATTAAACATACTTTAGAATTGCATTTTTCCTTACAGCAGATTTGTAGTTTCATTCATAAATCAAAAACAACAAAAAATATTGTTCTGGGTATTGCATATTCCTTCTTGTCTAGGCAGGGCGCCCCTTTGTGCCAAGTTGTAGAATTTTTAGAAAAGAATCTGATTTTATAAAGCAAAATCGCCCCTTTGCTGGGCTGTACCATTTGTATTGTCTTGGGAATCGTGCAAAAATCAATATCTGCATTTTGAGTTAGTTTCTTGTGCCAATCTTGGGTGCCATCTCCTTGGGATCATTTTGCATTACATCTTGTGAAATTTGATTAAGTTTGGAGCAAGTTGTGAGTGATTTTGTGAGTTACAGGGCTGCTGTTCGTGCATGTGGATAACGGGACTGTCAAAAATCAGATTGTCAGGTTGGCTCTAATAATTGAGTTTTTGATCTAAGCTTTATCATCCAGTGAAGGAAACTCCATATATATTGTTGCAACTTTATTTATCTCTTGATTCACACTGATAGCAAGGCATTATCTAATATATTGTAAGCTGGCAGTAGTACTGACAGTAGTTCAGAATCTTGCTTTATCAATTTGTAATGTTCAATCTTTACATTCTGTAATTGCTTACATCTCTGCCCTATGGTAGCTCCTTTCCCACTCTGGGTTAGAAAGCACATTCTGGGTGTCGAGTTCTTTCAGCATTCTAATTTATTTCCCTTCAAAGCATTGTAATTTCTTAGCACTCCGCCATATGGTCGCCTCAATTCCATTCTGGATTGGGTAGCACATACTTGGTGTCGAGTTCCTTTCAGTACGCGTAGTGTAGAAGATCCTCTGACCACATGCTCGCCATCATTGGCGCCATTCTTGGTTAGAGTTCCTTCCAGTTCTGTTTCTGCTTTCAGATCCTTTGACCAATGCTCACACCTTGCCCACATCGGGATCCTGGTGTACATTCTGGTTAGAGTTGCTTCAGCATTGTTTTGGTTTAGTTGCTAACCTTAACGGGTGCATTGGTTTGTAAACTTGCAATTGAAAAAACAAAAAAATTTGGCTCAGAATATTTCAGAATTCATACACTTTGAAGCTATCTAGGAGGCTTAGGCAATCCCCCAACATATTGTTCAATCTCCAATTTAGCATCCTCCATTTGATTATTGCATTAACTATTATGAGAATCGCCCTTAATTGCTAGCTTTTTTATGCCTTTTCTATTTGCTTCCTTTAGCCCATACCATAGTGCACTCATTTTCGCTGCGTTGTTTGTCCCAAGTGGTAGGAAAATCTTTAATTCTTCTATTGTTTTTCCTTTATTGTTTCTGAAGATGCATCTAGCTCAAGAAGGACTCAAGTTTCCTCTGGAGGCCTCGTCAAAATTCAACTTCACCTAGCCTTCTTCCGAAGGTCGCCATACTGTTTCGGCTCTAAGTGCCGCCTTAGCCTAAATGCTAGAGACCCCATTAACAGGGGATTAATTTATTAATATATTAATATAAATTAAACTAAAAAATAATAAAATATTAAATAATTAAAATAATAAATACAAATACAAATTGTTTATATTATGGTTTTTTTTTTAAGCGAAAGGCAATAAGCCTGTATATATATTAATATATAGAAATAGATTTTTACAAAATGGAAATTCAATGGTTCTTGATAGCCAGAAATATCAGTATAATAGCTTACAGTTGACAACTTTTTGCTTCCCAATCCCATATTGAATAATTACAAGCGTTTACACACTATTCATTCACTACCCAATAGAAAAATTTAACCCCCTACATACTCGACTGAAAACCCTTTACAATCAAAACTACCATAAGCAAAATTTGTTTCGTTAGGCACCACCTTACTCATCCATTCTGTCTAATTGTATTTCATTTTCGCTCTCATGCATAAGCTGCATTAACCCTGAACTATCATACTCACTGTATGCTACACCTTGCATTCCCTATCGTTGATTAGCTTGTCATCACCAAGTCGAAGGGAATCAAAACACTATCTCTTCGAAACTCCATTGTCACCTCGATGTAACATTGTCTCTTAGTCTTTATCACTTCATCAAAGAGATACTAGACCATCTCCTCTCGACAAGATGTGGCCTCCCCGGAATACGATAGGGCTGGCGGGCACCATTGAATCATCTCCGCACCATCCAATCCTCCGCCATCTCATGACATTGCCACAGCTATCGGACCATCGAGGAGACCTGCACCAAAGTCTCGGTGAAACCCCGAAGTCCCATCAACAATGTTCCTCCGGCCTTCTATCGGAGTGTCAAGGAGACATGCTCCAATGTCACGACGACCACACAATGTCTTTCCGACACACTTTCATCGAAGTATCGAAGAGACAATCAGGAATCTCCCACTGAGGTGATCAACTCTCGTCGACAATAGCTTGCCACCTCCCAAAGTCTCGGTGAAACCCCAAAGTCCTACTGACAATGTTCCTCTGGCCTTCTATCGGAGTGTCGAGGAGACATGCTCCAATGTCACGACAACCACACAATGTCTTACCGACACACTTTCATTAGATTATCAAAGAGACATTCAGGAATCTCCCGTCGAGGTGATCAACTCTTGTCGACAATAGCTTGCCACCTCCCAAGGTCTCGGCAAAACCTCGAAGTCCCACCGACAATGTTCCTTCGGCCTTCTATCAGAGTGTCGAGGAGACATGCTCCAATGTCATGACGACCATGAAATGTCTTTCCGACACACTTTCGTTGGAGTATCGAAGAGACATTCATAAATCCCCTATCAAGGTGATCAACTCTCATCGACAATAGCTTGCCACCTCCCAAAGTCTTGGTGAAACCTCGAAGTCTCACCGACAATGTTCCTTCGGCCTTTTATCGGAGTGTTGAGGAGACATGCTCCAATGTCATGGTGACCACGCAATGTCTTACCAACACACTTTCATCGAAGTATCGAAGAGACAATAAAAAATCTCCCGCCGAGGTGATCTAATCATTATAAAATAATTAATATTAATAAATTATATTATTATGTTAAATAATAATTACTAATAAACAATATATTATAAATTATATAATGATGAAATGATTAAAATTTAAAAGTTAAAAGTTTAAAAAATTAAAACTATTAAACAATAATTATTAATAAATTTAAATTACAAAGAAAAATAAATTTAGGGATTCAAAATTTTTAAACTATAAAAAACCTTAAAAATTACCTGGCAGACTATGGTGGTACTAGAATCCTTAAACTTGCAACCTCTCCTTGTTCACCTTGTGTTCTCTCCATGCAACTATTGTCCAAACTCGCATCCTCTTTCGCCATCGAAATAATTCCTATTTCGCCCGCATCAGTGAATGGTTTTTTTGTAGTTGGCGATGTTAGAATGGAAGCGGGGAAATCCAAAAATAAAATGGAAGCTTGTTTTTAAGTTTTTTGTTTTTTATCATGCAAAAAGTAAAAAAATCCTTTGAAACTTTTGCCAACTCTTTGAAATGCGTTGGAATTGCATCGTAATGGCCACGTCGACCTGGGATACATCAGGATTCGGTCAGACGATCTAGAAACATTTTAGACCTGAAAAAACTGAACCTTTTCCGATTCCACAAGGTTTCCAAAACGTATTTGATTTCGGGACATAACGTACCTGGGATTGACAGTTAATCTTGGCGATTCGGTAACTTAGAAGAAAAACAACAAATAAATAAAGAGAAAAGAAAAAAAAGTTACATACCTTTCAAATTTAGTCAATAAATTTGCAGAATTAGTTGAAGATCTCTCTAAATGTCTGAATTTTTCTAGGCATTTACTCAAATATGGTTGTACTGCTAAGAGCATGAAAATGCAATTTTGTTTTTGTGTGGTATTTTTACATAGCTAGATTTCTATCAAAAAGTTCTGCAATTTTAAAAAAATCACTACTCATTTTGAGTCTATGCAAAAGTTATGACCTCTGCAAGTTGTGTGACTCGTTATTAGTGAGAGGTTTGGCTGTGGTTAAATTTGCCTTACATGTTCAATCATTGTCAAATCTGTCAATTATGGGACAAGGTGATAGTTGACATGTTAGGCTATTGTTGAACTTGTGTAATACATGTCAAAACGACATAACTAAGAGTTCATCTCAAGATTTGAAACATTTTTTTTCCCATGACACACAAAAGGCATTGCTTTTTTTTCTTCATTGACTCATGTAACTTTCTTAGCATATATACTCCCATAGTAGCATTATACTTACATAGTAATGGCATGACAAACTGAAAGGGTAGATGGAATTCAATTACATGGGTTTAAAATGGGAAAAATATGACAAACTTAAAAACTAAAATACCGAAAAATGCTCTAACTGCGGCCTTAAGATGAAAAAATGACAAAAGTAGAATTTTAAGGGGTTTAAACTTTACAAGAAAAAACCCACTGCCATTTTTAAAAACCTAGCAGTTTTTTCAATAAAATGTGTTTAACCCCCATCTTTTTCAATCTGCCTGGTTTTTTCTGGTTTGATTGGTTTATTGATTAAACCAGTCTTCCCAGTTTTGATTGGTGTGAGAAAGTTGGTGGGTGTTGGGTACTGCAGGTTTTTCCCATTTTTTGCTTCTATGTATACGCTGGTTGGGGTATGTGTTAGTACCTTCTTTCTCTTTGAATCTTCATCCTTCTTTAGAAGAGGAGGAAGAAAGTAGGAGAGGGAGAGTTCACACTAAGAGCTGTATTTCAGGCATGCTAAGTCTTAAGGTAATTGGTAATAAATGTAGAAGTATATTGTCATGTTTCTTAAGAGAGCATGATTTCATGTAAGCCATGGAGAAGTTCATCATTTTGGAGAAGTTCATGATTTCTTGAGAGAGTTTCTTGTCACTCATGCTAAGTCTTAGGGTTGCCGATAATTAAAGGTATAAATTTATTGCCATCTTTCTCAAAGGTGTTTGATTTCATGCAGTCATTGGGGCTCACTAAATTAGGTGCAAGTAAGAATGCTAGTAGAGAGATGTCCTTGGAAGACTCTTGAAGGGAGCAACTTTATACAAACTGATTTTTATATTGGATTCTTGTTGCTGGAGTTTGTCCCAATTGGAGTCTCTCAAAGGTAAATCTGAGTTACCTTGTACTTGTTTTAAAAAAATGTAATAACTTGTTTTAGGCCAAGATGCTACATGTCTGCAACTGATAAACTATGACAATAGTTTTGGATAACTGGGATCTATATCTCTATTGATTTCAATCCTTCACATTGTTCTGTTTTAGCTTAGAACTAGTGAGCATCAACACAATATTAATTGCTTCATATTGGTGAAAAAAGGTGTGGAATGCCCTGTTGTACCCAAACCAATTTTTTTGCTTCATTAAGGCATTTTCCTTAAAAGAGTCTAAACCTTGTTAAATGATGTCAAAATACAGTTTTTGGGCAAGTATGGACTTTGGTCAGTGTAATATCAGTCATTAACAACAGTTGGTCAGTACCTGGTGTCAAAACTTGAGCCTGAAACTCAAAGCAGGACATTTTATGATGAAACATGCTAAAGAGATGCTTCACAACAGAGGAATACCCCTATAAGGTCAATTCAGTAGTCAAAACGGTGTACATAGAGTGCAAAACAGATGGGAATATCTAGCAAAAAGAAAATCTGCGCCCCTGTAGCTCAGGGGCACCCTTCAATATGAAGGCCCAGATTTAGTTGCTTTTGGTTGTAGATACATTCAATCTCTTCAGAATTCAGTCAACTTTCTGGCAAGCTATCAAGTAAGATCATCCAAGTTGCAGAACTTCGACAATCGAAGGTGGAAGCGAAAGGTACGAAGAGGTTTTACATCACAGAGAATTGTCAATTTACAGTTTTTGCGCCCTTGTAGCCCAGGGGCGCCCTTGAATTTGACCCCTCAGATAGAGGAATTTGCTGTTTCCATCTCCTGGAGATCTTTTCTAATTCAGTCTGGCTTCGCAACACATCCATTCGCGAGATCATCAGACATGCTAAGTGACCATGACAGTGGTTCCGGTGAGCACGTAAAACAGAGGGTGGATAAAGTAGAAATACAAACTTGTACCTCTATAGGCCAAGGGCGCCTAGCCTTTAGGCCTGCTAGATGTGGTTTTTAGCAGCTGTAGTCTTCATGAGACTTGTGAGGAATCATCCTAGCTATCCAGTGAATCCAGCTGTCAGTCCTCGAGATTTGTCGAACGCCCGTACGTGAAGGGTTAGTGGAGGTCACTGAAGAATACAGACAACCGGAAAAATGGATGTGGAAAATACATACTCCCTTGAAAAAGGCGCCCTTCTTTTTGAGGTCTTAGAAGCAGTTTTCTCGCTTCGTCACCTCCAGAGACATCTCTTCCCAATGCTTCTAGCTACGCAAAGAGATTGACGGTGCACAAATCGGAGCACTCTAGCTCCCGGTGTTAGGGGTCAAAGTAGAGCATTCGTGTTGAAAGTTGCAAGTTGCAGAATCATTCTTAAAATGATGATTGTGCTATTGCAGGCTAGGGGCGCCCTTGCTTTTGGGGTCCTTAACTCAGCTTTTAGATGCCTTACATATAGTTGTTGGTTGTGGAATTCTTCTAGCTACGCGATGGATCTATCATCTAATCGACAGGAGCCATCGTTCACCGGTAGCAGCAGATTGAAGTGCCAGATGGCAAGACGGAGAAATGGCCAAGTCTGGAGACCTGTACATCAATTTAATAAAAGGCGACTAATTTTTTGAGGCACCAGACATGCTTTTTAGTAGTTGCAACTCCCAACAGACATTTCATCTTGGTTCTATAGGCTTTGCGATGGATATCTCAGCTTAGTCACAACATCAATCAGGCACTCAGAAATCAGAGCTCAACAGGGGCAATCGTGACTTTTTAGTGAGCTATAAAATAGGAAGTTAGCGAAAAATCTCATAACTTTTGCTAGGGGACGCCTGGACAGTCAAATTTGGACTTTTTGGAATCAGTGAATTTTTCTAAGCGCACCTGGATGCAAAGATTTTAGTTGACTCATTAAAATAATATTAAATTTTAGTATTTTGCATGCCAGCTTTAATGGGCGATTTTCTTCAATACTTTAATATTGGCGCCCTTTTTGATATTCATCAAGTAAATTCGCATGTGAAAGGGAACTGAATATTTTATTATTTTTAATTTTTCGAGACTCTAAGTCAGTGGTAGTTGAACTAAGTGGGGTCCAATCAGAAGATTTCTTTTGAAATCAGGGTTTTATTCTTGTAGTTCGTGCCTTTGAGCTACAAATTTGTCTATTTGCTCAAGATGGCATCCATTTTTATCTCACACAGATTGAAGAGCAAGCAAATTTTCTCATTGAGTAAGCAAATTCTTCGACAGTCAACATTCTAAGGCACTACAGAGATTGTTTTCAGATTTCCTTGCAGGTACAAGTCCAAATTAATCAACAGACTTCAAGACAAGATGGTGATTTTTGGCAGAAGCTAAAACTTGAAACTTCTATCTTGTATTCTTGTCCTAGGTTTTCTTTGCTTGTCCAAGATTTGGCGACTTTTGACAAATCTGATTAGCTGGGTTGATTGTGCATGACTTCCTCTACAAAACCCATGTGTCAGAATTTTTCAGGAAAATTTACTCTAGAGCTTTCAATTCTCGAGGCTTTGATTTTCTCAATTGAAATTCCTTTGCACGGTGGAGTAGAAATCAATATTTTTCAAATCTGACATTTTGGGTTGTCTTAGAATCTTCTTCTAGACAAAACCCATATTTTAGATTTTCTCGCAAAAATTGCCCCCCGCAACCTTTGCTGCCCCCAGTTGTTTTTTCAGAAAAGCTTTTGCATGTCAAGCTAAATGGCTTTTTTTCGCAATTCTGACGTTGTGGGTTTGCTTGAATCATTTTCTGCACAAAACCCACGTCTCAAAATTTTTGGTGAAAATTGCCCCCCGACAGGGTGTTTTTAGCCTCATCAGGAGTCATTTTAGCTTTCCAGAAAAGTTGTCAGAAAATAGTCGAGTTTACAGTCAATAGGTGAGTTTTTTAGAATGCAGTTCACACAGACTGAATTCAAGACCAAATTGGTTTTAATTCATGATTTCATTAGAAAAGCTGACACTGATTTGTATCAAGTGCATCTAGAGGGTTGACAGGCGTAGTCACTCAAGTCCATATGGTTTCATGCCTCGTATAGCTGATTGTCTTCCAAGGCCAGTTTAGAGGGTTGATACCGTTGGAATTCTGTGCGTGCAACGTGTTCGTTCGTATTTCTCATAACCAGAGGGTTCATAGTCAAACTTCGTGGTTTCATCGTGCAACACTCTTCCATAGAGAAAAGCGTGAAAAATGTGGGAAGCTTTAGAAGCGTAAAGCCGCGGAGGAAACAATGGCCATCACTTCAGTTATAGAGCCGCTAGAGTTATCAATAAGTGAAATACCAGTTTAAGTGTGCAAATATTTCCAGGATTGCTCAAGTTGCTGACAAGCAGTGAATTGACAGTTAGGACATGTGATGATCTCCAGATAGTGATATAGTCAACAACCTCGTCGAGGGGTTACTTGCTCGAGATCACGACCAGTAGACTCCAAGTCCTACCTTTTAGGATAGACATCAGACACAACAGTTAACTCGACGCTTCTTTTTGAGTTAACTCATTTTTTACACATCTCATGCATGTTTGTCTTGGAAACATCTATGTATAGTTGGAGTTTTCATTTAGGGTTTTTGTTAACTGATGGTAGTTTTCCCGTTAACTTGTTTTCAATAAGGACGTGCATGCTTGCACATTGTCCATTTAGATTAGTCTTGTTTCGGTTAACTGATGGTAGCTTTCCAGTTAACTGTATAGTTTCCTTTATTAGGGTTTAGCAATAAAATCTTGCATGCTTGCAAGACTGTAGTTGACTCAAGGTGATTTTAGGGTTCCCTACACCTTTGATGTCTATAAATAAGAGCTTTTGCTCATTTGTAATTAACTTTTGTACTAGAGAGTAATATATGCTGTGCCCACCTTGCCTGTAATATTGCTTATTCTGTATTTTTTCACAAGTATTTATTATGATGATGAATTGTTATGCCACTTAGGTTTCATGCTATTATTATGGTGAATGTTTATCTTAGTTAGATATAGTGGCTAGTTCGATCGTAAATTGTATGCGTGTTTCGTCTATGCAATTTACTGTCCTAGTTGGCTATCCTTGGTGTTGTGTTTCTAATAAGCCTATTCAGATTGAGCAAATAGTTGAGCCCACCTTGCCTTCAAGTTGAGAATCTGTACTTAAAGCTTATCGTATGATGTGTGTGATAATAAACTTATTCAGACAAGCAAATAGTTGAGCCCACCTTGCCTTCATGTTGTGAATCTGTACTTGGTTTATCGTGTAAGATCATTCCCGCTCCGTTTCCTCATGCTTTGATTTCTTGAGGGGATTGGATAGTATAAGTTAGTTAGTTTTGAGTTGTAGTTAAGATTTATGAAACTAGAAAATCCTTGGCTGCAACACTCGAAGTTTCTTGCAAACCTTGTGCCACTTTCAGCTGAGACAAAAAGATAGGAATTAGTTTAGTTTACTTTTTCAAGCATTTTGTCCGCACGAGGGAGCTTCCCCTCCTAATTTGAAGAGCACTCATTGCGTAGTGTTCATAGCTGTCCGTACCAACTCACACTCCAGAGGTGTTAGTTTTTACGCCAACATGCCCAAAAGGGATTCACTATATAAATTTACACCCTATCATGTTCATTTGTATGGCATTAAATAATACATCTATTTTAATTTCTACCTCATAATATTTTATTAATAACACCCCTCCCAACACACTTTTCTAATTCTAAATTGTTGGTGCAATAATTTTTCTGTATTAAGTTAATTATTTTATTGCATATTATGCATCTAGGATACGATAAGCTTTCTTAGATAGTTATCTACTTAGGCTGTATTTGCATCATATGACTTGTACTTTACTATTTTGGTGTAGATGTGCACACATGTGACTACATCTCCTTTATCCACATTAGTTGTGATGAAACACACATTTATACTGAGAGGGGGGGTGAATCAGTTTAGATTAAAACTTTACTCCTTAACTTAATCAAGCATAGCAATATTACTTCAAGCCCTAATTATCCATAGCAATATCATTCATGCAAGATGTAGCAATTTGAGAACATGCACAAGAGACACAATTTTACGTGGAAACCCTTACGGGAGAAAACCATGGCAAAAATCTTGCTTGTATTAATCTTCTTATAAAATTCGTAGGCACCAACCCATTGAAGATTCCAATCCCCACCAGTAAGCACCAACTCAGCAAGAGACTCCAATCTCTTCAACAAGAGGCTTCAACCTCATGATCTCCTCAAGTAGGAGGCTCCAACCTCCACAAGAACAATATAATAATTTTTATTTGCAACTTCTCAGATCTGCTCTAACACCTTCTCACAAATCTGCCAAAAAAATCGCTTTCATAGGTCAGCGATATGTTTGTCACAAAATCGACAATAGTGTCTTCACATATCCGGCAATAATGTCTTCATAAAATCTGCAATAATGTCCTCATAAAATCTGCAATAATGTCTTCATAAAATCTGCTCATAAACTGCCATGATCTCGCTAGTATCACTTCTTTTTCCCTTCACAAAATCGCTGCTATAAATCTGCTCACATATGTCTTATAAATCTGCTTGAATAGACTTTTATTTCTGCTCTTCATATAAGAATTATTCCTTGAATTAATTGATTATAAAACCCTCTCACAACCTCTTATTTATACCCCTCAAAATGCCTCTTCACCCAAGAGAGGTGACTCTTCAAAAGGGGTCGGCCCAACAACCAATAATAATTTTTACTCTCCAAGGTGGGGCGCACCTCTCCAAGGGGGTCGACCCTCTTTGCAAATATAAAATTAATTTATTTTTATTTTTAAACCTACTACAAAAGGGTGCCACAATTTGGGGAGGTCAGCCCACAAAGTATTTAATTTTGAAATTATCTTCACCTATGGGTTGGCCACCTTTGACATAATTGACAACAATTTTTCCAACAATCTCCCCCTTTGTCATTGATGGGAACCCTGCAAAGACATAATCTTGAAATGTAACATGATCGTACTTCTCTCGCTGATTAAAATGCAACATACTTCTCCCCCTGACTGATATGCTCCCCTTGAATCTACTCCTTCCCCTTTGACATCAATGGCAAAGGTCTTTTGGGGCTGAAAGATAAGTCAATGAATGGCTCCCCCTGAACATGTGCTTCTATTGATGAACTAGTGACTGGGTGAGTGATATCACTCCCAATTTCTCCCTTAGGTACTCAAAAGTCTCTTTTGGTAGTGGCTTCGTAAAAATGTCCACGATTTTTTCCTTTGTAGCAACATACTCCAACTTCACTTGCTGATCAACCACTTGCTCTCTTAGGAAATGATATTTGATCAGGATGTGCTTTGTTCTTTGTTCTGGAGTGCATGATTGGGTTCTTCAATATATTAATTGCACTTGTATTATCACAAAAGATGGAAATAGGGTGCTCATACTCAACCTTGACGTCCTTCAAGGTTTGCTTCATCTAAAGGACTTGAGTGCAACAAGAAACTGCTGCAATATATTTTGCCGTTGTTGTGGACAAAGAAATTGACTCCTATTTCTTACTTAACCATGATACAAGATTGGGGCTAAGAAAAATGCTCCTCCACTTGTGCTTTTTCTGTCATCAATATTGTCGGCCAATCCGCATCTATGTACACTGTGAGGGTGAGATCTTTACTTCTTGGTTACCACAACCCAAAATCCATAGTGCCCTTTAAGTACTTGAAAATCCTCTTCACTACTTGCACATGTGTTTCTTTTAGTGCCGCCTGAAATTGTTCCACCAAACCAACTGCTTGCATAATGTCAGGTCTTGTTGCTATCAAATATAACAAACTTCCAATCATAGACCTATATAGGGTTTGGTTTTCCTTTTAAGATTCATCATCCTTGCTTAATTTGCGTCCTGTGACCATGGGAGTACTTACTGGATTGCAATCCTCCATCCTAAACTTCTTCAACATTTCTTTAATATACTTGGTTCGTGAGATGAATATCCCTTTATTTGATTGGGAATTTGGCAACCCGAGAAAGAAAGACAACTCAACAAGCATGGACATTTTGAACTCCTTTTGCATGTTCTTTGCAAACTCTTGGTACATCTTATCATTGCTACCTTCAAAAATAATGTCATCCACATAAACTACAATAATCAATTGATCATCACCTTCAGTTTTGATGTATAGATTACTATCGGCAATACCTTTTTTGAAGCCTTGTTGTTGTAGATACTTGTCCAACTTTGAGTACCCAGCCTTGGGGGCTTGTTTCAGCCCATAAAGTGCCTTCTTTAGTCTACATACATAGTTCTAGTTCTCTGATAGAAGAAACCCTTTTGGCTGTTCAATGTACACTTCTTCCAAGTTTCCATTAAGAAAAGCTGACTTGACATCCATTTGATAGACTTTGAAATTCTTGAAATAGGCAAATGCTAAGAACATCCTTATAGCCTCCATACGAGCAACATGAGCAAAGGTTTCTTCAAAATCAATTCCTTTGACTTGAGCGTATCCCTTGCATACTAATCTTGCCTTGTTCCTCACAACTTGGCCATCCTCATTTAACTTGTTCTTGAACACCCACTTAGTGCCAATCACATTTTTATCCTTAGGTCTTGGAACAAGAACCCAACTTTCATTCTTCTCAATTTGATCCAACTCTTCTTCCATAGCCTTTATCCAATGCTTGTGTTCACTTGCTTCTGTAAAATTCTTTGGTTCCATTTTCGAGAGTAAGCAGAAGTTCGCATGTTCAAATGAATTGGCTAATCTCCTACTTGTTTGAATTTTTGTATCACTGTCACCAATGATCATATTTTTTGGATGGTTCTTTTGGACAAATCTAGATGGAGACTTGGATGGTGCTCTAGATGGTGTTTTTGGATTTCCTTGTTCAACCTCGCCATTTTCATCTTCTTCCTCTACTTCTTTAATGTTATCTTCTTGATGATCAACTTCTTTTACTATTTCCTTTTTATGTCTTCCTTCATTAACTCTCACATTTGCACTTTTAACAATTTTGTGCAATCTCTTGTTATAGCATCTATAGGCTTTGCTTCTCGTGGAATATCCAAAGAAGATGCCTTCATCACACCTGAAATCAAACTTTCCCAAGTCTTTGTCATCTTGCTGGATGTAACATTTGCTTTCGAATATTTTAAAATACTTCATTGACACAGGACTTCCCTTCCAAAGCTCATAGCGTATTTTGTTATTGTTTACCCTAATTTGTGCTCAGTTTAGAAAACAGACTACCGTGTGCACCGGTTCTTTCCAAAAGGTATCACTAAGATTAGGCTTATTCAACATTGCTCTTTCCATCCCTTGAACAGTCCTATTTTTCCTATCAACAACTCTAATTTGTTGTGGAGTCCTTGTGGCTGAATACTGTCTTTTTATTATGTTCTGTTCACATAAATCTTCAAAGCCATTTGAGGTGAATTCTCCCCCTCTATCCAATCTCAAAAATTTGATTCTCAAATCGGTTTCATTCTCTACTAGAGCTTTAAATGTCTTGAACTTCTCAAGAGCTTCCAATTAGTCATCCTAGAATAATCATCTATTAACAACATGAAGTAGCTCCCACCTTGAAAGCTTTTGGTCCTTGTTGGTCTACATAAGTCAGTATGGATGAGTTCCAAAGGCTTTGATGAAGAATACTCCTTTGATTTTGCTTTCCACATTGGCATTGTTTGCAGATCATATTAAATGGTTTTGTTATCCTTGGCATGCCCCTTACAACTCGCTTATGGCTAATCTTCACAATGTTATCAAAGTTTAAATATTCCAACCTTTTGTGCCATAACCAATTTTCTTCTTCTTGTGCCATGCAACACTTTTCTTCTTTGACTTATCTAAGGGTGTAGAGATTGCCTATAGTTCTATTAGCATCAGCAACGAGCTTTCTTGTTCTTGTTTTTCTAATTTCACAACCACTTGGATGAAATGTGAGGGTGTGCCCATGATCACACAATTGACTTACACTTCAAAGATTGTGCTTCAACCCTTCAACGTATAATATGTTCTCGGTCTTTGTCTTTCCATTGTCGAAGCTAAGATTGCCTTTTCCCGTGATTCTTGCTGTAACATTGTCTCCAAACTTTATTGTGCCTCCATTAATCTCCTTCAGAGTGATGAACTTGCTTTTATCCCCTGTCATATGTCTTGAGCAACCATTGTCAATGTACCACTAATTTTCTTCATTTTGTACATGTAGGGTTGCTTGTACAAGCATGAATTTTTCCTTCGTATCAAACTCCTTTTTCCAGATTTTTGTAGATTCCTCTTTTGGTATGTCAAGAACATCCTCCCTTTAGTTGTGTTTTGGAGGTTTGACAAAGTCACTTCTACAAGAATGTGTTGTATGACCAAAATTATTGCACTTGTAGCATATTATATTGTAATCCATTAGAGGGGAAAATCGATTATAGTTTCTCTTTAGGAAACTCAAATCCATCCTTGTATGAGCTCTGCAATCTATTGCCTTGTGACCAAATTTATTGCAAAAGAAACAATAGCTATAAAAGGAGTATTGGAACATGTTCATTTGTGCTTGCCTTTGGGGGAATGGTCTCTTGAAACCTTCATTGTTGTCTTTGGTAGGAATGCTGATTTTCTAAGTAGTATTACTTTCTCTCTTATTTGAACTGTCATCATTGATGGAGCCTTTGGGCATATTTGCATAACTTTTGGGCTTTTCTTCATTTGTTTGCTTCAGTAACTTTGTTGCCTTGGAGCATGAACCTTCTTTGATTTTCTTCTATTTTTCCTCAAACCTAAGACTTGTCTTGATAAAAGGTGATCTTTGGGAGTTTATAATATCTTCCAAGATTTCGGTGCTCTTTTTGTACTTCATGCTTCGATTCGATTTTTCCAAGTCCTTTAAGGAAACAACTTCAAGGTCCAACTTCTCGCACTCCAATTCATTTGCCTTTAATTGGTTTCTTACAACTTCTTCAATTCACTTTGCTTCCTCAATTGAACCTTCAGATCCATGATCATTCTTTTCGATTCTTCAAGACTTTGAGATGATTTTACTTTACTATCTTCTTGAAGTTGTGATCTTAGTCTTGAATTCGTTCTCTTAAGCTTCTCTATCTTGTTATAGGCAAATTCGAGTTCTTTCTCAAGATCATCTTCTTCATTATCTTCGATGTGTTCTTTCAAATCTTTTTTCTTCTTTTCTTTTATATTCATCCTCCTTTACCTCCATCGTCATAAAGAGTATCTCCTCTTGATCACTATTGGAGAAGCTTCCATAGACATTGTTTTCTTTGGATGAGCTACTTATTTCTTGAATGTAGAGACTCTTTTTATGCCTTTAGAAGTTCTTCCTTCCTTGCTTCCCTCGTGCGCTCCTTTTCTTGTTATGATGGTATTTCCTTTCTTTCCTTTTGTAGTATTCTTCTTCCTCTTCACTACTTTCACTTTCGGCCTATGGACATTTAGAAGCAAAATGACCTATTCTACCACAATTGAAACATTTAAGAGTAGACTTACCTTTATGTTTGCCGGATCCTTTCTTGTACTTTCTCACAAGGTGTACTTCATCACTTGAACTTTTACTCAATATATGTCCTTTATTCTTCATCTTCTTGGATGCTTTGAAAGCGACTTCTCGTTTTTGGCAGCTTCTCCTTCTTCATCCTCATTTCATATGCCGTGAGGATCCCATGCAACTTGTCCATCCTCAAGGTGTCTAGATCCTTCATCTCCTCAATGGCAAAAACTTTTGCATCAAATCTCATTGGAAGAAATCTCAAAACCTTTTGCACAATTGTTGCCTCCTCAACCTTTTCTCCAAGTCCATGGATAGTGTTGACGATTTCATCCACATGAAGCAGGTAGGCGGCGATATCCTCTTTGTCTTCATTTTCAAACTCTCAAATTGTCTTCTATGGGTTTGAAGCTTGGCCTTCTTCACCTTGTCGCCTCCTTCATATATATTTTTCAACTTATCCCACATATCTTTAGCTGATTTGAAATGCATAACCTTCACAAACTCTGATTTGGCTAATCCACACAAAATTGCATTTTTGATTTTGGCATTGTTCTTGCTTGCTTTCTTTTCAGCTTGATCTATTAATGGGGTTGTACGGGGAGTATAGCCAACTTCGACAGATCGCAAAATATCAAACCCAAGTGCATTCAATAAAGTCTCCATCCTTATGCTCCAAAAAGCATAATTCAATCCATCAAATAGTGGTGACCTATTTGAGGAAAATCCAAATTCTTTTTCCATGTGTGTTTCCAAAATCTACCTTCAAGCGGTTAGGCCAACTCCGAAGGAATCTGCTATGATACCAATTGATGAAACACACTTATAATGAGAGGGGTGGGCGGTGGTGAATCAGTATAGATTAAAACTTTACTCCTTAACTTAATCAAGCATAGCAATATTACTTCAATCCCTAATTAACCATAGCAGTATCATTCATGCAAGATGTAGCAATTTGAGAACACGCACAAGAGACACGCAATTTTACATCGAAACCCTTACGGGAGAAAACCATGGCAAAATCTTTCTTGTATTAATCTTTTTACAAAATTTGCAGGCACCAACTCATTGGAGATTCCAATCCCCACCACTAAGCACCAACTCAGCAAGAGATTCCAATCTCTTCAACAAGAGGCTCCAACCTCATGATCTCCTCAAGCAGGAGGCTCCAACCTCCACAAGAACAATATAAGAATTTTTATTTACAACTTCTCTTCTCAGATCTGCTCTAACACCTTCTCACAAATCTGCCAAAAAACTCGCTTTCGTAGATCAGCAAATATAGTCTTCTCAAAATCAACAACAATGTCTGTACAAATTCAGCAATAATGTCTTCACAAATTAGGCCATAATGTCTTCATAAAATCTGCAATAATGTCCTCATAAAATTTGCAATAATGTCTTCATAAAATCTGCTCATAAACTGCCATGATCTTGCTAGGATTACTTCTTTTTCCCTTCACAAAATCGCTGCTATATATTTGCTCACATATGTCTTATAAATCTGCTTGAATAGACACTTATTTCTGCTCTTGATATAAGAATTATTCCATGAATTGATTGATTATAAAATCCTTTCACAACCTCTTATTTATACCTCTCAAAATCATTCTTCACCCAAGAGGGGTGACTCTTCAAAAGGGGTCGGCTCAACAACCAATAATAATTTTTTATTTATTTTATTTTTACTCTCCAAGGTGGGGTGCACCTCTCCAAGGGGGTTGGCCCTCTTTGCAAATATAAAATTAATTTATTTTATTTTTTAAATCTACTACAAAATGGCGCCACAATTAGGGGAGGTCGGCCCACAAGGTATTTAATTTTGAATTTATCTTCACCCTATGGGTTGGCCACCTTTGACATCAATGACAACAATTTTTCCAACAAGTTGTAATACATTCACATATCTTGATGGTGTATTTGATAAACATCCACTTGTAGATCTTATGAGCAATCCAATCTAGAATTTAGAATTATTGTATATTTGCATATTTTAATAGAATACAATTACTCTCATTTTGGGTCTTTTTGTGCTTTTATTGAAGCTTGTTGATCCTGGTTGGCTATTTGTATAGCCAAATCTTACATTTTATTCGAGCTTGTGTGATTGCTTCTTGTTCGTTTTTTTGGAGATCTAAGTTGTAGATCCTGTACTTTAAAAAAAAAAGTTGAGTATACTTTTCTCTTTCATTGATTGTTGATTTGGAAAATAAAAAAGTAGAAATACCAAATTTGAGGGGTTTTCTTTTGCAACTTTGTTTTGTTGGTTGCTTTGGTAGATTCCTTAACCAGTTTGAGCTTACCATTGAGTTTAAATTGTTTGAGAAAGTTAGTTTTTCCTTTTGTTGCCTCCAAATTGGACATAGGCGGCTAGATCTATGAGGGTTTGAAGGAAAGGTTTTTTGTTGGGCATTTGTAGATAACTTGTCATTCAGAGAATTTTGGGGCAAAATATTACTGTGTCTAGAAGGCTTGAGAACCTAAGGATCAATTGTCAATTCATCCAAATCAGACAATTGGGCTTGGAGCCCTTAGAAAAAAATTCTACCTTTGCCCTAAGGAAGAAATTCTTTGCTCATATTTGGCACCATCTCTATGGAGGCACCGAGATAGGCTTTTCTATGGAGGTAATTAAATATATTTTGCTTTTTAAATAATTTGTTTAGATTATACAATGTAATTCTTGGTGGAATCTTTTTTATTTCAAGCATTGTGCAAGCAGAATCTTTGTGATTCAAGCTTGCATCATAGGTACAAGGGAAATCTTTGTAGTTTAAGGTTTTTAATAATAAAAATTTGTGGAGTTTTTTTGCAAGTTTGTACCTATGACTGCAAGTGCTATAGTAACCACAAGCTTCCCTAAGGCGCCACATGAGGTGAGCCCCCCAAAACATCTTGGTTCTTGGGAAGTGGTGATTCAAACCACCAATGACTATTCTGGTCCCATGGCATCCCTTCAGCAATGGAATCTCTAGTGAATTTCCCCCCTTCATTGCCCATAAAATTGCTTTTTGCTTGAAACCACTCTTAGTAGCTGGTAATTGGTTTCTTGTGTCATATAGGTAGTTTTCATCCTTTAAATATCAATTTTGCAAGTTAATGGCAATTTCACAAACAAAAATGGTGGTTTGGGAATGGAGTGTAATATTTCATCCAAGCAGCATATTTTGTCACTTGGCATGTCAACATTGCATTAGGGTGACATCATCTCTTCTCCCCAACATTGACCCCTTCACCATTTACATTTTGGTTTTAGTATTTAAACTTCAAAGACTCTGTGCTAGGCTATTTTTTAAAGTAATTTTTTATTTATTTATTTGGGCTAATTTTTTGAGAGTTTGTAGTGGTGTGAAGGGTTTTTGATTTTAATGTTTGGTTTTTCAAAAAATTGCAGATTCTCAAAGGTTATGTTTAGTAGTTCTCAATTTGGGAACGTCCAAGGCTTCGTTTGAGTTCATATGGTAATATTTTTGGATGCAATTTCTTTGAAAGTGCATATTTTTTTTGTTTACTTCTCATTCGTGCAGTTTGATTTAACCCATTCTATCACAAAATTGTAGTTTCATCATTGTGGTCTAGTTTGGCTTTTGTAATCCACTAAGATCAAGACCACTTTGCAATTTTGGCATGTAGCAATTGTAATCGGATTAAGTATAGAGTGCCATCATTACAATTTGTTGGTGAGGTTCATGATTGTGTTATTTTGGGGGTTTCATCATGGTTTCTATTGTTTGGTTTCTCCCTTTAGTTGTGAAATTGATTTCATGGAACTATTACTTTTGGTCTAGAGGAAGCAAGAATCATTGCATCTAGGTAGATCTCTTACTCTCTACATGGAATGATCTAGGAACCAAGAGGTTTTAGACAAAAGTTTAAATGGCTTGTTGACAATGATAAAGTCTATAGAATAATTTGTCATACCATTCGTAGAGATTTGAGATATCACATAGGCACTCTAAGCATCCTTATACAACTTAGACCACCATTTGGCAATTGTTTGGAGACCCTAATTGTTGTCTATACAATCATGATGCTTTCCAAGAATGTCAAGTACACGAGCTGTCATGAGTTACTCTAGACACTACTGACCCTCTCACTCTAAGTATCCTTACACAACTTAGACCACCATTTGGCAATTGTTTGGAGACCCTAATTGTTGTCTATACAATCATGATGCTTCACATGGATGACTACTTACAAGACATCTCTTATTTGTTTGTAGAATCTCATCTTGAGGATCTTGCAGATACGACTGTTGATGCTCAAGCATCTACTTTGAACACTTTTTACGAGGTGTAGTATGGTCATTTGAAATTTCAAGTTCTTTCATCGACTAAGATTCTAGGGACGTGTTGATATTCCATCTTCATCTCCTACTTCTACTACGTCTAGTGTTGTTTCATCCATGCTTCCAATGATTTAGTGTTGCAGGATTTACATAATCTTCTAGAGATAGCTTTTTGGGATGAGTACTTGACAAATCTATTAGGTTTGTTTTGTGAGTCCCTTCTTGTAGATCTGGAGGACACTATAGAGGACACTCATATCCTCTTCGATGACAATTTCATCATAGCAATTGTTCATCATCTTTGTCTTTGGATCTTGTTTTACATTTGTTTCCACACGGTTCTAGATTGTCAAATTCTTCAGTTAGGCTTGGGATTCCTAATTTGATTGTGCACCTCTTGGCACTGACACGACGATAGCTAAGTAATTTCCATGGACTTACATTCTGATCTCTCTTCACTCATATTCCTTCCAAGAATGGAAAAATATCTAGCATACACCTTTGTGTTTGTTTTTTCCCAAGGGGAGAATGTTGTTTAGTGATCATAGATTCTCTTCAACGTTTAGTGTTGAGCATCTACCATCAGAGCATGAGACTATTTTTTTTTTGTTTGTGTGTGGGGGGGGGGATTCACAATCTCTCGTCTCTTTTCTTGGGGGAGGATGGGTGGGTTGTTTCCGAGGAGGAGATTCCCTCCTATGAGGTTTTATCCTTCCTAGTTCTTTGAGGGGCACATTTTGTACATGGCTACACATTGTTAGGACCCATTTGTTCATTTTTCCTACCCACTTAAGCTATGATTATGAGTCCTAGGGTTTTTTTGTAGGGATTGGCATGTTGGCCTTATTGTTGGTTGTTAGTGCATTATTTTATTTTCTTGCATTAAGTTATTTACTTTATTACATATTATGCACCTAGGAGAGGATAAAATTGCTCAGGTAGGTACCACTTAGGTAGGTTGTATTTGCATCATGTGACTTGTACTTTTCAAGCTGGGTGAAGATGTTGCGTACACGTGACTACATCTTGTTTATCTCACATTGGTTGTGCATTCACATATTTTGGTGGTGTATTCTATAAATACCCACTTGTAGCTTTCATATGAGCAATCCAATCTAGAATTTGCACCCTTTGATAGAATAGAATAACTCTCCCATTTTGGATCCTTTTTGTGCTTTCATTGAAGCTCCTTAATCTTCGGTGGGTATCTCCATAGCCAAATCTTACATAAATACTCTTTCTTTTGCCATGTATATGAACTGCCCTTTTTTTGTGACATTTTATATCTCTTTTTATTTCTACCTCTTTTGTATTTAACATTTTTATATTTATCTTTTTACCATGTATCTGAAATACCTATTTTGAATAATTTCACAATATTATTAAAGGTTATTGAGATTTATGAAATACTAAACCCATTGTTAAGTATCTATTCTTTCATGTCCATTCTTGTAAAGTAAAAATGTTAATATTTGACTTTTATATCAATGCAGCCTATCCTTTACCATCCATGTGGAACATCCCCTATATCAAACCTTAAATTTTAATTAATTTATTCCCTCTACCCTTTGATAGAAAGTGGTATAAGACGATTAGCTATAACAGCTTATATTTTTATTGATTATTTAATCCTCTCTATGAATGGATGTGGTATGGTACCCATTGGCTAGTGAATCTCCCATGGGAATATCCACCCTAATTATGGCTCTCCATAGAAGTCTGTTGGCGTTTAAATTCGCACCTCTGGAATGTGAATTTGAAACAGACAGCTATGCACAGTAAAACTGCTCTTCAAATTAGGAGGGGAAGCTCCCTCTTGCTGATGGTGTTGAAAGAAAGTAAACTAAAAACTAAATTGCCTATCTTTTTGAGCTAGAGCACAAGGTTTATAAAACACAAACGCCGCAGCTGACATTTTCTAATTAAGAACTTCAACTACGACTAACTTAAGCTAAAGACGTTTCTAACTTCTCAAGTAATACGCAGAGCAAGAGAAATTAGAAATGAACAAGGTTGATTCTCTGACAAAGTGCTTCAATAAACCCTTTCCCAACATACACCTACTTACTTTCAATGTAAGCTGAAATTAAGTTCATAAAGCATAACACAATAAATGGAAATTTGAGACGTTATACCAAAGCAAAGGAGGCTCATGATTTTATTTCTCAAACTTCTGGAACAAAATCTACTAAAAACATGCCTGGAACAAGAGCTTGCAGCTAAAGAGGCTTGCAAAACTTGTCCTTACACAAAGAGAACAACAATTACAACAACTCCTTGTTGGCTAAAAGAGACTCAACAATTCGCTATCATAAACACACTTGAACAACATTGAATAACAAATAGAAGGCACTTAGGCTTAGCGTTTTGTTATCACTAGCATGGTTAAAGAAAACTAATGAGCAAAGGCTCTTATTTATAGGCAAGCAGAGGAGTAGGGAACCCTAAAATCTCCTTGCTTTTACAATCTAGGGCTTGCTCAGCAAGCAAGGTTTATTTCTAAATCTAGAAAGAAGATAACATCTAACACCTAAGAAAGCAGGAAAAGCGGGAAACGCCAACTATTACATTTATCTTCTTTCTCTTCTTCAAAGAATGGATAAGAATTGCTCCAAGAATAGAAAGAACAGAAAGAAAGCTTTTAGATGAAAGCCATTTCAAATCTCAATCACATCCGCTAAAAAGAAGGAAATTGTGCCCCGGTTCGGTGCATCTATCCCATCAATAGCAAAGCTGCGTTTTTCCAAGATATCTTCTCCATTTGCAATTGATCTCAGGAAATCTTCAACCTCATTGGCCACTTTTTCAAATCTTGCTGACATCATGGCAAGGTGTTTCATTTTGCCACCAACTATATTGCTGCTATCACAACTGCGAACAGGACTCTGAAATTGATTTTGCACTTCATCGAGTCCGACATAGGAACCATCTTCAAGATTGTATCGAGAAGGAATCTCTGTGACAAACTCATTGATGAAAAGAAGAGCTTCGATCACCCTTTGTCTGTAGGCAATAAACTCCTTAGATATCCTCTCGTAGGTTTTGACCTTGAAGACATGACGCTCTCTCCAAGCAAGGATCTTCCTCTTGTATTCTTTTGAAGCCACTGAACCATAGGCTGTATCCAAATCAACAATGATGATCTCATGCCTTGGTTTTACTTCAGCCACTGACTATTCAAATCCTTGGATACCTTGACGTAGCTCATGCGCATTTTCTCTCAACTGAAACATCTGTGCCAAGATCTCCTTTCCTCTGACAATGAAACTCTCGATCCACTCTTGAGTTTCCTTCCCATAAATGACCAGCTGTCTCAACTAATGATGATCAGCTGGTGTCTCTAAAACTTGGGGCAGCAGCTGGGTCGCCTGCGATGAGCCATGGACGAGGTTAGAAATATAAAGCCTGAGTTGTTGTATTTCAGCCTTGAGGGCTGCTTTGTCTTCCCCATCCTTGAGTACTCTTTCCTGAAGGCTTTCAGACACAACTCTGAATAGACTGACATCTGCATGTCTGGTGTTTTTACCAAGGTTAGCCTTAACCATCACGAAGTCGTCCATATCAACTTCATCTCTGTTCTTGTCCTCTGGGGGTAATGCTGTCTCCATGACTATCTCACCATCAGGATTCCTATCAAAGTGAATTTGCTTCTTTGCTTTCTTCTTAGGAGGTTCTTGATAGATGTTATCAAGGTCATCAAAATTCACCTGATATGAAGGTCTTTTTCTTACCCTTCCCAAGGAGTTCTCAAGCCAAGACACGGTAGTATCTTTACTAACTTCCTTAGGAGGTACAATTGCAATTTCTTCATCATCTTCAATATCTAGGTCAATATGGATTGGTGAAGACCCTGTCAGTGGTATAGAATCATGTGCTAAGGGTGCTTCTTCAGTCTCCTTCTGAGGTATAGGCTCTTTTGGAGGAGCTTCTGCTTCAACCGTTGATGGCTCCTGTATGACTATACTTGAGAAGTCTAGTCTCCTTACATTTTTGGTTGACCTGCTGCCCTTCACACCATTTTGAGACTGACTTACGCCTTTCCCTTTTGATTGTGCTCTGGAAGAGGAGGGAAGTGATGGCTGTACCCTTGGCGGCTTTGCTGCTGGTATGGATTTCTTCCTTTTGAGAACTAGGAAGACCTTGCTATGTTCGAGGACTTGCCTCGTCCTTTCTTCGACTGAGAGGGATTCCTTATTAGCCCAATTGACTTGAGGAAGGGGTTGATCTTCAATTCTCTTCCGAGCATACATGGGGAGTAACACATCCTCATCATCATCTGACAATCCTTCGATGTCCTCTGGTAGGCAGTCTTTCATTTGGTGAAGAGTGAGCCTGCTGTAGCTATGCCTCCGCACCTCAAACTCATCTGTACAATTGGCTCAAAAATCTTCAAGTGCGGATATGTGAGCATAGTTTCTCTCAAGTCGGCCAGCGTAGACGCCATGAGGGTCATATGATCGTCTCTCGCTGTAAGGCTTTAGACCAAGTTTGTCTAACTCATCTCCCAGGGTTTTAGCATCTGCTGCTCTCCTGCAAGTATAGATTCCCAGTCCCAATGGAAAATTGAGGGCGGGTTTCTTTCTATTCCTCAAGAATGTGTGAACATCATGTGCCTACCTTAAGAACTCCTTGAAGACAACTTCGTCTGATGGGTACCTTGGTAGCATGAGTGGGGCGCCTGCATAGCCATAGACTCTGAGATAGGTGAAAGTAGGAAATTGTATGAACCAATCTGCCCATTCCGCCATCGCTGCCCTAGTAGTTGAAGAGATATGGACGTGCAATTCATTGTCTAGGTCCCACACTGTGTACATCAAGAAAGCCTCATTCACCCTCTTGTAGTGATGCAGTGACTTCGTGAATTCCAACTGATAGTAGTTGTAGATATGTTGTACGCTTAGTGATCCCTCGATGTTCAACCCTCTGAATTGACCTTGATAGGCCACTAAGTATACTAGGTAAGAAACCATATGGAACTCATGAATCTGGAAATATTCTGTTATCTGCTGGTGAAGGCTGTCACTGATCAAGGTGGCCCAATCATAGTACTCAGTCTTCTTCATGATATGGGGTATAGCATAAAACATTCAATGCTGAAACTTTGTAGCATCTTTTGATTCAGTGACCTTGTTGAGCAAGGTGATTATGATAGCAACTTCGTCCTTGAACTCTCCTTGCCCGACGTTCTTAGGCAGAGTCTTATGCTTCTCCTTCATCCACCTTTGAACAATCTTCTTGCTATA